>CAHIKZ030005487.1:860000-892500 GCA_903632075.3 Acanthosepion pharaonis | reverse complement strand
TCTTCTTCTTGTATCTGGTCTGGTGCACCTGCTATATATTTAGAGATTCTTTATAAAATCTACAGAAGAATCTGCAATATCACTGGAACTGACCAGATATCTCAATCATTTTCCCACTGCTGTAATTTAGATTTTGTGACTTTTCTATAAATAGTAATTTTAGTAATTGTTCTGAACTTTCCTCTATGGTACTGAGACTTTATAAATTTAAGTGCAGTGCTAGATTGATGGCAAGGTCTCATCATTTTACAGTTGAAATGGCTACATGTTACCATAAGTTCTATGCTAAAAGTTTTGTATCACAATTCTTGCTTGTGGAACTCTCTTTCAACTTATTGCTTTCCAGTCAACTTTGATCTTCAAAAATTTAAGTGCAATGTCAATCGTTATCTTCTGTCATCTTAATTTTATTCTTTTATTGTCCTCTCTCAGTAGTTTTTTATCTCATATTCTCTAGCACTCAGTAACCCTTTGCATGTTAGTGACTTTATTGCCTTACTTGGGATGAAATGATTAAAAAAAGTAGATGCAAGGGTGTTCTAGCATACCTAGGGATGATAATGGGTATGTCCCCATTAACATAAATACAGTATTAAATACTGTATGTTGGTCTGCAGTTGGAGATTCATTGTGGAATTCACTGTTCTCAATTCTAGCAGTTGACTACTTCTCTACATGCCACTGATGAATCTTATATGTGTTATTCTTGTCCTGAGTATTATCGTTCATTACCAACCTTCATGTGATTATTCTGTTCAGTAACCTTCTCTAGGTTACAACAAAGGGGTTACTGGGAGTGAAAGAGAATGAGAAAACTTTACTGAAGAGAAAGGATAAAGGATTCAGAAAGATGGAAGATGGTAACTGGCATTGCATTTAAATTTTGGGAAAGATAATTCCTGTTTTTTTTTTTTTCTGCTTTCTTTCTCTGAAATCAGTTCCATCCAAGGCTAAAGAGCTTAGTCTACCCTGTTATTTAATCTATAGCTGGACAGAGGTAAGAAATGCATTTAAATTTTGGTAAAAATAATTCCTGTTATTTCCATGATTTGGAATTCATTGCTTTCTTTCTCTTAGACTAGTTGCAACCCAAAGGCTAGAGTTCAGTCTATCCTGTTGTTTATTCTATAGCTGTGTGGAGGTAAGAGCTGATTTCCCCAGACTATGCTGGAATTTGAACTTGACTGATTCTTTTTTCCATCCTGCTAACTTCTACACTATCTGTACATCTGTGTAAGGTATTAAAGTATCATAAAATATCCTTAGAAAAGATGAGTTCTGGATGTCTATGAAATATCTGTAATCCTATGTGGCATCTAATGCTGAAGTGACAAAGATGTGATTCTATTGAGAAAACCTTCAACAGAGTTCTTAAATAAAGTTTTAAGAACAGAAACAGCTTAGAAAAGATGAATGGCAAATAAAACACTCAGAGGGCTTCAAAGGCAGTAAAAGCAGGGCAAAGCAGCAAATAACCTTCCTCTTTTCATATCACTCACTTCATTCACCATTATCATTTTAACAGTAACCCTCTACCTTGATTGGCTCTAGAACCTTATATTTAGCAAATATTAGTATTAAAAAAGAATGCTAGATAATTTTTCTACATTTACATAGACTTGGGAGGAATTATTTTGTACTCGCATCCAACTTTTCACCAGACAAAATATTGCTAGCCTCTCATGCCTCTCTAACAATTTTCATGGTAAGTGTTCAGAAAAGCTATGTTTAATCCCACCCATTCAGACCATTCCAGAACCTGCCTTGCCATGTATACAAGAATGAATTATCCTCTTTCCCTTCATATTCCATTAGTAAGGAGGAAGTTTCACTCACAGCTTCTTCCTCCAGAACTATCACTTTGTAGAACTGATTTCCAAGAGGATAACTTATCCAAACACCGATGACCTTAACCTCTTCAAGTCTAGGACCTATCCTACATATCCTTATAATATGCACTTCTTACCTCCTCCTCTTACGTTCATACAACCACCTCATTCTGACTCCTGAGTGGATGCTTCCCTGATTGCGACATGCTTAACCTCTTCAAGTCTTGGGTCAACCATTATATATCCTACATATCTGCAGAGTATGCACTTTTTACTTTCATATCACACCCCTCATTCAGTAACCTTCTACCTGTATTTATTACCTAGAGCGTGGGGATGTTGTTATTGTTATTGACAGATCATTGCATAACTCTTAGATCAGATGAAGGAGAACATAAAATTAATACATAATAAGCGCTTCCTCCTTTTACGTTGTATCATACACCTCTACTTTGAGTGGATCTTGGGCCTTGTATTAGGCAAACATTTGTAATATACTGTCAATTGTCATTTAAACAGTAAATAAAATTTCCGAATTCAGGTGGAGACATTAGAAGTCTAGAGTTGAAGTAGATTTTAGTATCACTTTGTGGAACTGACTCCCAATAGGATGCTTCCCTGATCACTACAATGTTAACTTGTTAGGGCTAACCATTATTTTCCCCATATATCCACACAAACTATGCCTCTTATTCATTAATCCTCTACCTCAAATGATTCTCAGGCCTTGTATATAAATTATTTCTAAATCTATTTCTCTTGTATATATTTTGCTTTTTTAATCATTTCACCCCAAGGTGATAATGCCACTAAGATGCAAAGGGTTATTGAGAGTGGAAGAAAATGAGAAAAACCTTAGTAAGGAGAAAGGACAATAAGAGAACAGGATTTTGGAAGATGGTGATTGATGTTGCATATAAATTTTTAAAGAACATGAGTGACAGGAAAGCAAGAAATCAGAAGAGATTTCCACAGGCAAGAAGTGCAAGAAAAGAAACTATTATTGCATTTAGTCATTTCAACAATTAAACTATGAGACCTAATTGCCAATCTAGCACTTTTTGCACAATTATTTTTCTTTATTCTTTATTATCTTGTTGTTCTTTTTTTGGGGAAGAAAATAGTGGAATGGTTTCTCCTCGGATTCTCTGTTTTTAAGTTCAGAGTAGGCCCTCTTCTAGATTAGCTGCTACCCAAGGCTAGAGAACCCGGTTTACCCTGCTATTTAACCTCTAGTGATATTTTTCTTTTTCTTAAAATAAAAAAGAATGAAATACCAAACATGTTGCTTTCTTTCCCCATTTAAAGATCAATAAGGAAAAGTATGCTAATTTTGACAAATATTTGTATTTAATTAACTCTGATACATCTGTTACAGTGTTTTTGAATAAATTTAGTTAAAACTAAGTGCTTCTAATGACATCTGATAGCAAAAACAGAAACATCTAAATTGGTTCATCAATAGAATAGATGATATATAGTTTTTATATTTGACTTAGCATAGATATTAATACTATGTAGGATTAGTGTCTTGATAAATGAGTGGTCCATTCAACGTAATTATTCATGAATTTGTTTTTGTCAGAAACACAGCTTTTATAGAGCACTTGAATTACATGCATGTATATCTGTACAATTAATCAAAACTGGCCCAGAGTAAGACTTTGATGGGCCAGACACCTTGCCCTGTATCTGCCTACCCAAACAAATCCTCTGGAGCTCACATCTGGCAAGAGACCATATGAAGCCCCACATTGTCAATTTGAGGATCAGCTCAAAAACACATCCCCAAAGACAGGAATCAATCTGGTCAATTGGGAGATGGAAGCTGCAGAAAGAATCGATTATAGAAGAGCAGTCTATGAAAAAAAACTTCCTTCAAAAACATTAGACAACAAATAGGAGAGATGAAGAGAGCCCAAAGAAAAACCAGAGCTTTCCATCTCCTGAACCCACCTGCACTACCATGTGGGCATCTCTTCAGAATTTCACACAGAAGGAAATGTCTATGAGCACCCCCAATACTTGGCAGTTCTGCCAACAACTACAATATAATTAATCACAACTGGCCCAAATTAAGAAGTCCTACTAATGGAAGATTGTGCCTCCAATAGGAATTGAACTTGTATCTCCTTTTTCATCATGGAAACCTTTTCTATAGCTTAAACATTCCTTTACCAATTCTACCATATTAATAGAGAATGTTTAATTTGCCAATTTAAGGAATACACATTTTCTCATTGAAACTTGTGCAAATCTTGCTCCATTCTTGTACCTGAAGTATATCAAATAGTAATTTTTGAATGGATTTTTTTATATGGCATTATTTCAGATGATTGTAAACATTATTTTTAGTGGGTGCATGCATTTGAGTTGATATCCAAGTTTTTTTATTTTCTTGAACTATGAAATTAATAACAACTGGCCTAGATTGGGGTTAATTGTGGCATTGTCAAGTGGTTTGGTGAGTCTTCTTCTACCGTGCTGACATGGTGTCTTGGAATTCAAAAGAACTTATTCCTCTAACAATTTTTCTTTTCTAGATAAGTCCTATTATTTAATCCATAGCTAGGGGAAGAATAGATAGATTCCTACTTTCCCAAGGGTATTTGCGTGTAAGTGAATGTAAAAACCCAACTGAAAGTTGTACTCGGCTCAATGATTTCTCATTCTGAGTTGTTATTCATTAGATAACACACACACATCCCTAAGCTTACATCACCTGCAATTACCAATCTATTTAAGTACTGACCAGACTCATCATTGTTTAACTTTCATGGTCAGTATTATAAAAAAAACTTATAGAAGTTGTACCACCGATAATGATTTTTCCAGATAAAAGACCTTCTATTTAACCCATAGCTAGGGAAAGAAGAGATAGATTCATACCTTTCCCCAAGGGCATTTGCACATAAATGAATCTAATAAACCTAACTGGGATTTGAACTTGGCTCTGCGATTTCTCATTCTAGGCTATTATTAGATCACCCACACATCCCCAAGCTTACAGCACCTGGTATCACCCATCTAAGTACTGACCAGATTTGATGTTGCTTAACTTTCGTGATTGGTATAGTAAAAAAAACTTATAAAAATTGTACCTCTAACAGTGATTTTTCCAGCTAGATTAATGCCTTTCCCCAAGGGTAGTTATGCATAAGTAAATGTATCAAATCCAACTGGGATTTGAACTCAGCTCTCCAATTTCTCTTTCTGAGCTGATATTCATTGCACCACCCACATGGTTAACTGCTAACCTGTTTTTATTCAGTAGACATCTTGAACTGTTTCTTCTATTTAACCTGCCCACATATTGTTTTTGCATCTTGTGCAATATTGTTATTATTGACTCAGCTTAGGCCACAAGTATGGTGCATCCTGTGAACAATGTTTTGTTATGGTACTCAGTATTTTATTGTTAACCGGTTTCAATAAGACTGGGCACTATTTTAATAGGCTGGTCCTCTCTTAATAAATAGGAAAAATTATCTGCGGAATAATTTTTGAAGAATCTTTAGACTGTCTTCAGCCCACATCTTTCAGAGTTGAAAAATAGTGATTTTTTTTTTTTTTTTTTTTTTTAATTTAAAAGGTGGCTGTCTATATTTCTGAGATGAGGTATTATGTACAGTATTTACATTAGTCAGACTATTGTCCTCATCTTTGTCGCCATATTTGTCACAACGTTTCGCCGTTATGCGCTCCGCCTTCTTCAGGTGTTTGGAATTTCGAACTGAACCCTTTATTTCGATCGCTGGGGTAGACTGTTCTAGTTCCACGTGCCATGTTTGATGGATGTCAGTTATCAGTTATCTCCTGCTAATTTTCCCTCTGAAAGTTCTCCAAAATATATAGAAAATAGGAAAGAACTCGTTAGGTAAATAATCCAAAGTTCTTTAGTATTTTTGTTATTATTTTTAAAAAAATAGTATTCGATATAAAATTAGAGCATAAATATAACTATTTATTTTAAAAAATTTTGCTTGAAGATGGAAAAAAGCTTAGTACTTTAATTCAAATAATTATATTGAAGTTTTCGGCTCTTGTTTTGAAAAATGAGAACTCTTATGTAGTGTGTTGAATCATATTTTTAAACAAATTATATATATATATATATATATATATATATATATATATATTATATATATAGATAAAATATATAATTTTACTCATACTAGACAAAAGATGCAACTTGGTTTCAGTGCATTTCAACCGCACTTCGACAGGTGAGAATTATTGGTATCAAGCCCTCTTTGGATTAATGCTGTGAACATTGGAATTTATAGATTACTTTTGTTCTCATCGCATCTGATATATATATATATATATATATATATATATACACACACACACACACGTGTGTTTGTGCGCTCCTTATGATGAGAATGATTTTGCTTAAAAGCACTATTCAACCTTGCTTGATTGAAAAAGTTTCTTCATGGTCAAGTCTGTTAAATTATGTCAGATCTCCTGACGATTCCTTCTGTCCAGAGAGATGTAGGTTTGAATCCTGCTGGAGAATGCACCTTTTTCTTTTATAAGATTTTTCAGACATTCAAGCCAGTAGACAAAAATAAAAAAAAAATAGACTGTTTAATCAATAAATGGAGTATCCATGTGTATCCACTAAAAATAACGGTTAAAGTGATAAAATCTGTCAGATTAATAAACAAAAATACGTTACTTCTTTAGAAATTACGTGTGTGTGTGTATATATATATATATATATATATATATATATATATATATATATATATATATATATATATATGTATGTATGTATGTATGTATGTATAATCTTCCTCCAAAAAAAGGCCAGTACAGCCAGGCAACACTGCTCTGACAATACAGCAGTAAAGGAATTAACTGATTTATCCATGCCATCAAAAATGATGACCTGATGAATTACTGAACTGTGATGTGATATCAATCCTCCTATATGGTGACTGACAGTTCTTGGCTGAGAAAAACATCATTGTGCTGGAAAAACCTCCCTATTAACCTGATCTTGCTTCATGTGACTTTCTTCTTTTCACCAAGCTCACAGGGATCATCAAAAGGACCTGATTTGAAGGCATGGAGGCCATCAAGAAGGCCGTAATGACAGAGATGAGGGACATCTTTCCAGTAGTGCATAGTGTATAGCAGAGAAGGATGGAAAAGTGCATTTAACTCAAGGGAAACCATGTAGTTGTTTGGAGTTGTAATAAATTGTTTGTAATACCAGTCTCATATTTTTTCAGACAGACCAGATACATAGCGGGTTTTTGGGGTTTTTTTTTTGTTGAAGCAGGACCAGGATTAATCTTGTACAACGCAATGTGGGTCCTACCTGATAGGATTTGTCATTTGTGGCAAGGTTGGATACTCTTCCTAACACCCAACTCAGACACTCACGGTAGTCAAAGTACTCTTTTCAGACAGATTTTGTAAAGAGAGACAAAAATTGCCTAGTTTTTGTGGCTTCTTCTTGCAAATATTTGAGAGTAAACCATGACTCTACTCTCTCTCTTTGAATTGCAATGATGTGTTCCCCTTGAGTTGGAATATCTGGGAATCAGCAGTGTCTGAATTAATTTTGTACCTCATCTTTGCTTAAAGGCAAACCAAGGCTCTTCCCTATGGCTGGGGAATAGAGACTTGATACAGACGTTGATTAACAAAGGAGAAAGAGAGAGAGAAAAAAAAAAAAAGAACCCTATTCTTTTTGATTTCATACAGCTGCTGTTAGTCCAAGTGAGTTAGAATCTTCATTTCATTGCTGTTAAAAATGGATTGTTTCCAATTAAATTCTTGGTCCCAATAGACTGATATCTCTATCACCGACTGCTGGTTATCAACTAGTTATATCCTCAAGGGAGCAATACAGATGCTTCTTGCTTGTTTGGGAGTTATTAGAAATAAAGTAATTTTCATATTCTCTATGCTTGTATTGAGCTATTCATGAAATAATCAGAAGTTATCAAAGCATGCCAACATAAATATGAAGTTGCTGCTAGCCTGATGGTTAACAGTGCAGAAAATAGAATCTATCAACAGCGTTCAAACTCCAACTGAAAAAAAGTTTATGTTCACTCTTCTTTGAACTTCATTGATTGGTGCTACAGAGTCACAAAGAAAGAATATTACCAAATAACCGAAACCATATCACTTGATTACTTTTCAACAGCAGCAACAGCTAAAATGTATATCACATGTAACTCAAAAAGAAAATAATGACATAATAAAGATTTTTATGTTCAACACTACATACAAAAGGTTAGGAATGAAGCCTCCATCAATACTGGAAAGAGTAATAAGTTACAGGACTTGAGAAATCTGTTTTCCTAAAAAAATTCTTTTAATAGATTTTAATATTTCAACCGGCAGTAACACTGGCTGCTTGGACAATATATGCCAAATGTTTCCTCATAAGGAAATGGCTAATATTACCATTACCATACACTCATACTATAAGGAAAAACATGACTTTATCTCTATTTTTACTCCCATATATGGGTAAAATAGCAGCAGGGATTGGGCTCTTCAGTCTAAAACAGTGGATAAGGGGAAGCAACTCATGACATACTTAATGGGCTTAAGCAAGTGGATGGCAGACCAGGGACTGGAAGAAATAACAAAAATACAAAACTTATTGAGAGCTACAAGGGACAGGAAGATGTGGAGGGCCATCATCGCCTATGTCCTGAAAGGACACAGCACATAAAAGAAGACATGAATAAGCTATCTTCTCTAAACATGGAAAGCTAAATAAGAACAATTTGTCTCTATGGATTAAATAAAACGTTCAGTTTAAAATTTTAACAGGTGACAATGGACACCTGAAGGAGGCCGGAGTGCAAAATGTTGCAAATCTAACAATTATTGAGAAACAAAGAAAAGAGTGCTGCATTGCTCTGTGATATCTATCCTCTTAGATGGTAGTAAATGTTCGACAAATTTCCCCACAGATAAGGAAAAAAACTAGAAGCAGCAGAAATATGGTTCTACAGAAGGATACTGAGAATTCCATGGGCAGAGCAAGTAAGCAGCATGGAAGACTTAAAGTAAATAGATACAAAAAGAACACTTATACTCAAAATCAGGAAAAGAAAGCTGAGATTCCTTGGAATTATAAGAAAGGGGAGATGGGAAAACTTAACTCTCATGGGTCATATTGAGAGCAAGAGATGTAGGTGAGTGTAGTGAGCCACTTACCTGACAAGCTTCTGTGAATGGATGATAGAAAGAAGGGTGAAGGCTAAGTGTCACACAAGATAGATAGTTGTGAGGAACCATGACAGTTTATGTCTAGAAGGAATGAGTAAACAACAAGGAAGTCTTAGAAAGAACAGAATGAACACTTATATTCAAAATCAGGAAAAGATAGGTGAAATCCCTTGGACACCTAATGAGGGTTTTGAAAACTTAACTCTCACAGGGCATATAATTGAGATAGGGGAAGGCAATGAGCCACTTACTTAACCAGCTTGTGAGAATGGAAGGCTGAACTAGGGCTGGCGGCCTTATCAAAGGGAGAAAAACTAAGAGCCACATGGGATAGCAAATTGTGGAGAGCCACAATCATCTGTGTCCTGATGGGATGTGACACATAGAATAACATATAATCCTAGTTCATCTGCAGATAGCTTTAGAACATCTTGCCTCCAGATTCAGACAGAGTATTACTGATGAAGTGTACATCTCACCCTCAACATCATCTAAGTCAGAGTACTAGTCATGACTTTAATTGAAACTATGGCCATCTTCAACCAAGATAAATGAATATGACATAAATCATTTACAGTTGGACTAATGTCCTCATTTTTGTTATCATGTTTCATCTATTTTTTCTGGCCTTCTTCAGATGTTTGTTGATCCAGTTAAACTTTAGGGAATTTGAAATAAACGTGGAAATAAATAGAAGTCATTATTTTTGGAACATCCCTTGTATGTATGTTTATGACTATATCTTTTGCTTGTCTCTGCTGGACACACGTATAAATTTGAGACACACCCAAATTAGCTTTAGTTTTGTCTAGTCAGAGGAATTCAGTGAATACTTATAAAATGATTTCATGCGTATTTCACAGAATTGGGCAATTTATATGTAAATAGAATTTTTTATTATAAAAATGTATTGAAAATCATGAAGAAATGGTTTGTTAGTGGTCAGGAATTAATGTAAATGTTACTGGTAGAATAGGACTATTGTAAGTCTGGCAATGCATTACTAGAATTTTTATTATAAAAATGTATTGAAAATCATGAAGAAAAGGATTATCAGGGATCAGGAATTCATGAAAGTGTTACTGGTAGAATAGGACTATTGTATAAATAATAATGCTGTATAGTCACCTCCGGTGGGCAACCCTGAGGCCACATTATGATGCAGGTGTGCCAACGTCACGGTTGTAACTGTCTGCTTCTTTTACTTTGGGCCTTCTCATCTTCCAACAAAAATTCAACATGACTTACAAAGAACGAAAAAGTAACCCTAAACCAGCCACTCATAAATCACCTAAACCCCTCAACATTTCGTTCTCCAACATCTGTGGCATTAGAACAAACTTCTGCAGTGTGGAATCTTTCTTACCTTGATCTATCCACTACCCTTCTCCTCATCCTTTCTTCTATCACTCCTGTCTGATCTTGTTCTAAATTTTCTGTAACCCCTTGCGTCCTAGTGGCTTCCCGCCTTGCTTGGGGTGATATGCTTAAAAAAAAAAATCTATTTCAATTAGTAATGAATAAAGTATTCTGAAATAAGAAAACAGGCAACCTGAAGGGCATATGTCAGCTCTGGTTTAAACATCTCTATATAATAATGAACTTTATTTCTTATAAAGTGTTTGTTTAAACAAAATTTCATGGCTTTGATAGCTTGTGTGGCTTTTGCTGCAAAAACAATGTTATTTATTGGTTAAATACAAAAGGGAAAAAAAATCATTAATCGGGTATTATATTGCTGTTACCTTGAATCTTGAATGTCACTAAAAAGTAGTAAAGTTAATTAGACACTAAAAATCAGGTTGATAAAAAAAAGGCAAGGTATTTAAAAATAAAATAAAAACTTGTACCAATACCTTCTACTAATTTTACAGTTGTAGAAATATTTCTAATTTTTTATTTATTGTTATAAATTACAGTTTCTGTCTCATAATAGTTGTTCCATTTAGTGTATGAAATATAATTGCAAATGCAACAATCATTATGGGACAGTGGTAGGAAATTAATTTAAACAGAATAAATAGTATATCATCTATGCGCCATGTCTCTTCAGAATTTGGTCAATCATAACGATCCACAATTCTTATCTTTTGTAACTCTTAGTAATATTTGTCTTTTTTTTACACCCCCCCTCCTCTGTTCCACCATCCATTCACACAAGCTGGTTAGGTAGGTGGACAACTGCTTCTTTCTGCCTGCTTTGCTTTATTTATGTATGTCCTGTGAGTGTCAGATTCTCCAATCCTTCTTT
This sequence comes from Acanthosepion pharaonis, assembly GCA_903632075.3. Lineage (NCBI taxonomy): Eukaryota > Metazoa > Mollusca > Cephalopoda > Sepiida > Sepiidae > Acanthosepion > Acanthosepion pharaonis. The sequence continues at coordinate 881,211 of CAHIKZ030005487.1, read as the reverse complement.
CCTTATTATGTATCCAATATATTTCAGTATATCCTTTATGTTTATATTTTCCTTAAGATCTCTTCATTGCTTAGTAAATAAGATGAAATGATTAAAAAAAAAAAAATGTTACCACTGTCCCATAATGATTCTTACATTTAGTATATGAAATATGTGTGAAACCGTATCAATCATTATAGAACAGAATAAATTAATACAAACAAGCAAGTGAGTAAATTGGTAAATAATCATCTAGATAATAGGTAAGTCATGTGCTATTTCAGTTTTTTAAAAACTCTGGTGAGCTGTTCAATCCTTCCAACTATTGGCCTATTAGCCTTCTACTTTTTTTTTTTTTTTTTTTTTTTTTGAGAAACTCCTAGAGGCCCTAATCAATGCTGAACTGGTTCATTATTTTTCATCACAGGGCTTTTCTCAGACAAGCAATATGGCTTTCATTTCTCCATGTCCACTGCTGATGTACTGACAATATCTGCAGAAAAAGTTTATCATGTTCTAAATAAAAACAGTGAAGCCCTGTCTGTTGCATTGGAAAACTCTAAAGCCTTTAACAGGACCTGGCATTTAGGTTTTCTCCACAAACCGAAAAGTTACAGTGTCTTCAAATGTTTTTTTGAACTGATTGAGTCTTTCCTATCAAATCGTGAAATCAGTGTTATCCTGAACAGCCACTCATCTAGATCCTTTTGTTCTAATGCAGATGTCCCCCAGAGCTCCATCCTTTGTCCTAGTCTAGTTTTAATTTTCATTAATAACCTTCCTGATGGCATCACCTTTCAATTTGGTATCTATGCTGATGACACAACAATTTACTCCTGCGTTGATAGTAAGTCTTATCAGTCTGACAAGGTCAAAATGGCAGCTGATGTTCAAAATGATCTCAAGTCCGTTGTTAACTGGGGCAAAAGATGGCTTGTTAATTTTAACGCTTTCAAAACTAAACTTCTCTCCATTAATCATTTGAGAGAACCCTTACTGCCTGCCATCAGCATGGCTGATGCTATCCTCCAGGAAATGACACATTCCACCTTCTTGGACTTGTGTTCTCTGCTGATATGAAGTGAAAAGACTATATTGAATCCATTGCTAGGTCAACTTCTAAGAAAGTTGGTACACTGTCAGGCAAGACAATTTTTCTCTCCAGAAACTCTTACATAAGTCTACCATTTGTCCATGCTTAAAATATTGCTGCCACATATGGTCCAGTGCTCCTGATATTTACCTTGAGCTCCTTAAGATCCAAAGAAGAATCAGCAATATTATTGATCCTGTTCTGGCAGCTCAGCTCCAATCACTTTCTTACTGCTATAAGGTTGCCTCTCTGTCTTTTCTATAAATACTTCTATGGTAATTGTTCGAATGAGCTCTTCGCTATGGTACCTAGAGATTTTAAATTTAAGTGCAGTACTTAACAGGTGGCAAAATCTCAATTTACAGTTGGGCTGGCTGGATGTAGCTGTAAATTCTATGCTAGCAGTTTCTTCTCTCACACTTCTCACTTGAGGAACTTGCTTCAAGCTTTCCAGCCAACTTTAATCTGCAAAAATTTAAATGCAATGCCAATTGCTATCTACTGTCCACCTGATTATTCTCTTCTCTTTATGCTCATCATTATTGCTTCCATTAATTTTTCCACACCCTTTAACCCGTTGTGTTTTAGTGGCATTACTGGCTTGCTTGGGGGTGATTCCAATTAAGAATAAATAAAAATAATATAAAAATCTTATCTCTGTCTCATAATAATTGTTGCATTTACTTTATGAAATGTATATATAACTGCATCAATCATTATGGGACAGTGATTATAAATTAACATAAGCAGGAGAAAAGGAATAGATAGATAAAATAATATAAAACATGACCTCTCTCCATAATTGTTGTTACATTTAGTGTATAAAATATATCTGAAAATATTAGTGATTATGGGGCAGAGATGGCAAATTAATATAAACAGTTTAAAAAATATAAACAGATATAAGTAAAATGATTATTTACACTATTTAAATTTTTAGGCTGTTGTCCTCATCTTTATTATAATATTCATGACATTTTGGCTGTTGTATGGCCCAGCCTTCTTCAGGTGATATGTTGGGATTTTGAACTATACCCATGGGGGTAGATTGTTCTAGTTCCATGTGCCATACCTTTTCTGGATATCTTGGTTTCAGTTAATTCCCTTTAGTAACTCAACTCCCAAGTTTTTGTTCACCTCTGCTTTGGCCAGGTATTGAACTCACAGCTCTTTGGGTCATGTCAGTTCTGAATTATTTCAACCAACACTTTTATCCAATGCTTTTTTGTCCTTGGGGGCACATAGCCCAGTGTTAATATGGTATCAAATATTATGCATGTCCCATAATGTTTTATACATTTAGTGTATGAAATAGACTTACAAATGTAGTAAGCCTTATGGGACAGTGATGGTAAATTAATATAAACAGAACAAAAGGCAAATAGATGAATGAAAAAATATAAAATATTACCTCTGTCCCATAATAATTGTTACATTTTAGTATATGAAATATATATGCAAAAATAGCAATCATTATTGGACAGTTGATTTAATGAATAGAGACAAAAGAATGTGTAAATAGATAAAATAAAATATTCTTTTGTCCCAAAATAATTGTTACAATTAGTATATATATATATATATATATATATATATATATATATATATATATATATATATATATATATATATATATATATATACAAATGTTATTATTATGGGACAGATGTAATAGTAGTAGTATTTCTAACAGTTGGATAATCTGGCTCCATGATAATCTGTATTAATCCTAATCTCTTCTCATTTTTAGGGATTAATTCTATCAATTTGTATTTGTCTCTTTCAGTTGAGACTACAACAAAAATATTTGTCAGTTGGTCACCTGTGTGTTATTTGTGTCATGGTGTGATCAAAGATTGTTCAAGTGTATAGAGCAGTCTTTCTCAACTGGTGTGTCACTAGTGGTACCGCAAGAAACCGTGATGAATAGGCTAATGCATTTTTAAGTAATTTTTGTTTAATTTTATATTCCTACTTTTACTGTACATGTACAACATATTGTTGAAAAATTCTTGGTTATTATAATAAAGGCTTTTACCTGTTATATTATTTAGAATTATGGTAATCATAGAGAGTGTATTTAGTGATGTCTATATGATAATGTGAATCTGTCTGCACTGGTTAGTGGACAGGACCTGTATGTGGCTGATTCGTGTGTCACTAGGTGACTCACTCAATTACAGGGCACATGCACATTGTCCGTATATGTTTACCTTGTAAACTATGATAAAAATATAAAAAAGATAGATATTCTGAGACATGAAAACTATTTCAAGTGTTCCACAAGAGCAAGAAGGTTGAGAAATATTGGTATAATCTAACACCATCATAAACACATATTTTATATCTAGTGTATATAATTACATATGTATGGAAAAACTTTTCTATATTAAGGTGCATCACTAAGTCATTACAATTATTGAACATAACAAGAAAAATCTCAAGTTTTTAAAAATTAAACATTGTTGATTTATTCAAGATGGTATGATCTATTATGACATGTCTCTAATTTGTATTTAGATACATTATATTTATTTTCAATTTTTCTAATTGAATTGTTCACCTATATTGCATATGATCCATTATTGTACATATTTAGATTACAATAAAATTTGTATTTTATATGAAAACTACCTTATGATATATATATATATATATATATATATATATATATATATATATATATATACACACACTTGATAGATTGTCATCTAAATTACGCATAAATGAAAATAACACTGACATCTCATTTTAACAGATATATTTACCAAAATTACACAAAAATATCTTGAAATATTAAAGAGTAAATTTTTTTATTCAATAAAATTGTCATTAGCTTCAACCACAGCCTCCAGACTTCAGAATCTCCTGCAACTATCCTGGACAGTCTCCTTGCTTAAGTTGGTGAATGTTGCTATAATCCTTGCCTTCAGTTCACCACCTTTGGTGTTACAAGGAATTTTATTGGTCTCTCAAGGGGGTTGCAGTCTGGGGAGTTAGGTGGCCAGATGGAAGGACTGATGTGGTTGTAGAAATTGTCTGACATCCATGACCAGGTTTTCCTGCTTTTGTGGCATGATGCAGAGTCCTGTTGCCAAATATAGGGTCTTCCAGCAGCCACCATTTTGACCCAAGGCAGCACTATCTCCTCAAGGCACTTGATGTAGACCTCTGTGAGAAGATGAATGGAGGCATAACATCACTATCACTAGTGATCATTCCAATCACCTTCGTAATCACCATTAAACTCATCCAACTCTTTCTGAATCCTCTGCTCTGTCCTCAGATTTGACAACCAAACATTCTGAAATGTTTGTATTGGATTTTCCAGGATGAATGTAAAGCAATAAAGCATGCCGTTTTCATATTTCTGGAGGAGTGAATTGTCATGGGTCTCTTTTTCTCAAAGACTGTGCCCAACTGACCCTATAATATTGTGCAGTCAACATAATTAAAAACAAACAATGCACATGCATGAAATGAAAAATATAAAATAGTTACAATTTACCCTATAGGAGATAACAATATATTTTTATATATCAAGAACAATATTGGGGAAATTGTATAACAAAATAGAAAGTATATTTGGGACATGTTTTATCCTTCAGGACTTCATCGGACTAAATTTATGTTGTACGACTATGTATGCGCATGAATGATTGGTGCTGGGATTTCAGAATTTAAAAAAAAATTGTTTTATATCTAGCCAAATTCAATATTTCACCATTATTGTCAGATCTTTTATTATCGCAGTGTGAAATACCTACTAACAAAAGTGATAGAAAGAAAAAGACTAAATGAACTGGACTAGATAGTGAAAAAAAAAAATTCTAAAATCCCAACCACTCGTCATCCGTGCATATGTGTAGTCGTACCAACATAACAAATTTAGTCCGATGAAGTCCTGCAGGACGAAACGCGTCACAAGTAAACTTTTTCCACTTTGTCATAAAATTTCCCCATATGTATGCACACACACACACACACACACACACACACACATCCTCCTTTCTCTGTAGAACTTATCACCCTCCATTATGGATACATTAACCAATGAAACCCCTTGTTAGTACATGACCTTGAATGACCTGTTGTCATTGCTGCTACTCAGTTGATGCCTGGCTGTAGTCACACTAGCAAGAGAAGGAAGGAACAAATGGAGAAACAAACTAACAAGCTGGAAATGGCTTGCTGGCATGAAGTTCATTTGTTCCTAGGTCGGTCGGTCGGCCAAGCGGAGAACTTCTTTTGCATATATTTCATTTCTAAGAACAACTGAACCCAACCTTATAAAGCAGAAATAAATAATTCATTTATCGAAAAGAATTCAATATAAGTATTTACATCATTCTCATTATAACAATAGTAATGATGATGATGATGATAATAATAATCACCACTAAAATAAAAAGATATTAACTACAGGAAAAAAAGGAAAATAAAAAAATCCTCTTTGTCATGTTTCGTTCTTACAGAAAATAGGAGTATAGTTAATTACTTATCCAATGCTACATTTGCTGGTAGCAATTTTGAATCTCGGAATCGGTACTCTTGTGCATCAAATACAAATTCCGGCACAAATTATTTCCATCATCATCACCACTACCACACCACCCCTGATGCCAACAGGGTGTTAACTTTGTTATGTCAAGTAATTTTTCACATATAACTTCTAAAAAGAACTGGAATATTTTTGGAGCGCCCATGTTAAAAAGGCCTTGTGCCACATTTGGAACAAGTAGATGTCGTCTTAAATATCTTGATATTTTTTTGCATAATTTTTATTGTGGCATGATTATTTTGTTCCTGTATATTACACTTTTTATGAAAAATTAAACCAGACCATTTACTTGAACCAGCACGCTTATTTTAGGAGTTGAAAAATTTGCACCAAGATGACTATTCCAGACACTACTATCTCCACATCCCCAACATCTTACATAACACTTAGATTTATTTTCCTTATTTAATACAAAAATGAAGTATTTGTCCATTTCACTCGGAACAAATAGTAAGCATCGATAGTCAGATATTTTTTTTTTTGTCTTTTAGATTTATTTTCTTTATCCATATTGAAAAATACATAGTGGCTCATCTGGTAAATGTGTTGGCCTATTAAAAATTTACTGAACCAAAGAGTGATTTTTTTAAAAAAAATTGTTTTTTTTTTCTAATTATTTCACTCCAAGCAAGGTAATAAAGCCACTAAGACACAAGGAGTTACTGAGAGTGAAAAAAAAAACTGAGAAAACATTGTGTAGAAAGGACAATAAAAGAACTGGAATCAAAAGGACAGAATATGATGATTGATATTGCATTTAAATTCATAGTTGACAAGAATGTCAGTAACCAGAAGAGTTCCAAAGCTGAGAATTGAGAGGGAATAAACTACAAGGTGTTGCAGAAATCCCTCCCACATAATTGTAAAACATTAGCTAGCTGAAGACGCCATTGCTACTAATATTTCTGTCACTCTCTGTATTAGAATAGAATTTACAGTTATATCTACCAACTACAACAGTAAAATTATGAGACAGAGCTACTAATCTATGAAGTTAAGATACCAAAGAGTAAAGCTCACTAGAACCATCATATTTATAGAAAAGGCATGGCAAGCTACATTACAGTGATAAGAAAATGATTGTAGCTGAGATGCAAAGTCAAGACTGATAACTTTGCAGACTCTTTGGATTTTATCAAGAATCTCTAAATACAGAGCAGAAGAACCCAACCATCTGTGACAATATATTCTATGCACAGACAAATGGTAGACTTATAAATGTGCAAGATAGATTCTGTTGAGAAAAATTGTCTAGCACAACACTGTAAACCAACTTGCAATTTCAAGAATTAACTCTATATAAAAGTTTCTAAACTTTGGACAAAGCATCTACATATTCGGTTGTAATGGTTGTTTTTTTTTTTTTTGTTTTTTTTTTTTGTTTCCTATTAGCTCATTAGATCTCTGAGTTTGCCAAAATAAATAACACAAAAATTTCCCAATAAGATTAGCTCAGATGCTTATATGTACATTGCCATTTTTGTTAGAATTTTTGTGATGAGGAATTATTATTATATGCTCTGCTATTCAGACAAGCATGTTCGTCTTGGTTGTTATAATCACAATATTTTGGTTCTTAATGATTTAATAATCTTTATTGCTATTCTTGAGATGAGGAATTATCATTATTGTTATCTGCCTTGACTGGCATCCTCATCTTGGTTGTTATACTCTGGTTAAGGGAAACAATCAGACATGTGCCACAAAAGTGAATAAGACTAGTGTGTATTAACTAATGATATATCTGCTAAGCACATAATCTACCTATGTGGATTGAATAAAGAGTTTGGAATTCCAAGAAGGTTAAAAAGTACAAGGACAAGTTTTGAAAAAGGCTGGAGGGTGCAACAAGTGAAACATTGAAAGCTTTTGAGGCATGTCAATTTCAGTGATTAATTTGAAACCAGAAGACAATTTTGAATGGAAAAAAAAACACTTTATTTTATAATGGAAAGTACTCTTGTGAATTTAAAATATTTAATGAACCTGAAAAAAAAATGTCAAGTGTTTTTATCGGAATCACTGAGATGGGAGATTGTTATTGTTTACTAGTCGGATCAGCATGACCATCGTAATGGTTATAGTCTGGTCCAGCAGAAGAAAAAGACAAGTAGCACAAAGGTAAATAAAACCAATGGACATTAACTGATATATCCTCGTTATGTGCCCAAGAAAAGTAAAATAAAATATTCTTGTATTATTTTCCTGTTATTTAAGTGATATAAACACATAACATTCCATTTTTATGGTAAAAATTGGCAGAATTGTACATCTTCATTGTAAAAGACAAACACAAAAACATGCGTAGTATTTGGGCTTTGTTCTTTGTTATGGTCTGTGGCTGGGGGTCATAAAAGTGGCTTATGCTAAGTCTGGGGGTATCATCATAGTTCTGTTTTTAGAAAATGTTTTAAACTTTATATTTTATACAGTATTTTCAATGGTTGTATCGATCTATGTGTAATTAAAAACAGTTATTGTACATATGAAAGAAAATTTATGCTAAGTGTATGGTCACCAATACTATTTTTCAGAAATGTTTTAAAAAGGATCTGAAATGTTTCTAAAGTGTTTAGGATGAAAGTTTAAGGCATGTGGGGTTTTAACAATCAAAATAGGTACTTACAAGCACTTTTGGGGGAGGGGTACAAGTATTCGCAGATTCTAACTATTTGTGGCCAGTTCTGGTCCCTAATCTCTGCAAACCTTGGGAACTCACTGTATTGCATTTTTCTTTTTTTTTTTTTTTTTTAATCATCTCCCTCCAAGCAAGACAATAAAGCCACTAATACACAAGGGGTTACTGAGTGTGAAAGAATATGAGAAAAAGAAAGCATTATTTAAGAGAGAGAACAATGAAAGAACAGGAATTAAGCAAATAAGATAACAATTGACATTGCATTTAAATTTATCAAGATCAAAGTTGACTAGGAAGCAAGAAGCCAGAAGAGAGTTCCATAAGTGGGAAGTGTGAGAAACTGTTAGCGTAGAATTTAGGGTTAGATCTAGCCATTTCAACTGTAAAATGATGAGACCTAACTGCCAACGTAGTACTGGGATTAAATTCATAAAGTCTAAGTACCAAAGAGAAAAGTTCATCAGAGCAATTACCATGAAAGTATTTATAGAGAAGTCACTAAGTTTCTCTTTGTAAGATGCTAGTAATAAGGCATTTGATATGAAAAACCATTATCTCTCTACCAATCTCCAACTTAAATCTCTGAAAGGATTTTCTATCTGCCCACCATATCAATGAAGAAAACTCGTCAGAGCAATTACCACGAAAATATTTATAGAAAAGGCACAGGGATATCTCATCCTTTCTCTTGGACTTTGTAGTGCCAATGAGAAAGAGGTTGATTATTTAATTGGGGCTCAGAATTGTTTTAAAACACACACTACAAGCATTGAGATGAGAATGATCTTATTCCAATGTCTTTTCTTAACCTGACGATGAAATAATTTGATTTGGATGATGAGGTGAAAGAGATATAAATCCCTGTGAACAGTCAAGTACAAATTTGTCATCTTCAAAGTAAACATAGTTGAAGGCTTCTAACTAAAATATAGATCTTAAGCAAGTCTCCTATATACCCATTAGTGAACAAAATCAAACAGTTTTCAGAAGTCTATGATGATGAGGTTGCAAACATTTTGCTGAGTCAGCATTTCACTTTTCATTCATAGTTGCTCGAGCTTTTTTTTTTTTTACTGAAACACTTTCCTTTTTCTTTTTTCTTTCTTTCATTTATTCATTCCTCTTTGATATTTGTTTGTAATTCCCCACTGCTTGTTACTATTTTTTTTTTTTTTTTTCTTTTCTGCTGTTCTGCTGAAAGCTTCCTATATTTTTTTTTTTTTTTTTTTTTTTAATAATTCATGCTTTCTCTTATTTTTTTTTTTTTTTTTAACTTATTTTTTCTTTTTTTTTAACTTATTTTTTTTTTTTTTTTTTTTTTTTTTAACAACAAAATAATTCATGGATTTGTTTCAAAATTCATGCTTTTCTTTAAATTAATTTTCTTTGATCTTTCTACTGACTGCTTTCAAATCTTATTTTGCATTTTAATTCTTGGTTTGATTTTTTTTTTTTCTGTTTTTTATTTTTTTGAATAGTTCATTTCTTTTCTTTATATATATATATATATATATATATATATAAAATCCAAGGTTTCCTTAAAAATCAAGAAAGAGGGGATTATCAGTGGTCAGGAATTAATACATGAACCATTGATAAGATATTATGTGTAATATATGAGAGGGTGCTGAAAAACTGCTGACCCAGCCCACTTCTCAATATGTGAGCAAATATACAAATATCAGATTTTTTTTTTTTTTTTTTTTAAATCCCTTTTTGATTATGCTGAGAACTTTTCAACAACTCTTCATAAATACATTAATCATAATTCGACTATAGAAATGCATTGGAAATAAAGAAGAAAGTTGTTGCTTGTGTTCAGGAATTAAGTTCTACATTACTGGTTAGATTAAAGCATATAACAGAAATCAAAATCACTTGAGAAATTTCAACAGCAGCAACAACTAAAAAGGATAGCACATACAAGTCAAAGAGAAAATAATGACATAATCAAGATGTTTACATTACGCACTACTTCAAATAAAATATTAGGAAGGAAAGTCCCATCAATACTGGAAAGAGTGATAACAGCTACAGGAATTGTTTTAAGAAAAGATTTTACAAATTTCAACCAAAAGCAGTACTGACTGTCGGTCAATGAATGCCAAATATTTCCTTGTGAGGAAATGCCTAATATTACCATTTCTATATATATATATATATATATATATATATATATATATATATATATATATTTATATATATATAGTGATTTTCCAAGCATAGTTTAGATGTGGCACAAGACCAAAAGTAGGGGGGCACCTAGTGAGGATTAGGATTAATTCTTCTAGCGAGACAAGCTTGCTAACCATTACACCACCTCAAGTGTCCAAACCATTTATATATATATATATATATATATATGTGTGTGTGTATGTATGAACTGAGAAGAGGACAAGACAAAAGTCTTTTAACCTTAGTGGTCTGTTTTTCTTTAATATATATATATATATATATATATATATATATATATAATTCAAAACGAAATAAGATCCTAGTGGCTAAAGACTTGCTATATCAAATATATTTCTGAAGTTGTCAGAAGTTCTGATAAGCAAAATTTTTTAGTGCTATTTAGACAGCATTGAATCATTTTCATTCTCTTCATATTCCATTGGTAAGAAGGAACTTCCAATCCGATAACTTACCCTCCCAAGAACTGCTACTTAATGAAACATTCCCAAGAGGATGCTTTCCTGATCACTACAATCTTAACCTTTTCAAGACTCTGGCCAACTGTTATCTACTTTCAAAAACTACATTCAGTAAATTTCTATTTTGAGGAGCTCTTGGGCCTTGTATTGTGTGAAGAATAATGTAAAACAAAACAAGTTTTCTGTATCTCTGATAAAATAGTTTCATTTCTTTCTTGGTTTTTAGTTGATAAATTCTTTCGTTGTAAGTTATTTTTGGTCAGAGGTTGATACATTTCTCATGTTTAGTTTTATTATTTTATTAGTTAAAATTAGAAACTACATTGTACATTGACTTTTTATGGTTGGATATGACATAAATCGGGGGAAGGTTAAAAATATCCTACATGAGAAACAGGAACAAAGTCATAGTCTGAAATCTGTTTGCAGTTTGATCTCTGAAATGCCTGGATACACTTGAACCAGACATTACACTTAATATAGTGATTCACTGGTCATAGCTGAGATGTGGCATAAGTATATAACATGCAGTGAGGATTGAACTTGCTACTCAGTTGTAATTGATCTAGCAAGACAAACTTACTAACCATATCACCATGCTAAAGTGCCTCATGCAGATAATATATTTATTAAACAAGTTTTGCACAAGAAGACTTGCAATTTTGTTTTGTTTGGGGGTTTTATTTGTTTTTTTTTTTTTTTTTTCAATTTCTGTTTTTTTTTTTCTTTCTTTCATTTTCTGTTTTTTTTTCTTTCTTTCATTTTCTGTTTTTTTTTTTCTTTCTTTCATTTTCTGTTTTTTTTTTTTTCTTTCATTTTCTGTTTTTTTTTTTTTTTTTTTTCTTTCTTTCATTTTCTGTTTTTTTTTTTTTCTTTCTTTCATTTTCTGTTTTTTTTTTTTTTTCTTTCATTTTCTGTTTTTTTTTTTTCTTTCTTTCATTTTCTGTTTTTTTTTTTTTCTTTCATTTTCTGTTTTTTTTTTTTTCTTTCATTTTCTTTTTTTTTTTTTTTTTTTCATTTTCTGTTTTTTTTTTTCTTTCATTTTCTTTTTTTTTCTTTCTTTTTTTTTTTTTTCTTTCATTTCTTTCATTTTCTGTTTTTTTTTTCTTTCTTTCATTTTCTGTTTTTTTTTTTTTCTTTCTTTCATTTTCTGTTTTTTTTTTTTTTCTTTCATTTTCTTTTTTTTTTTCTTTCATTTTCTGTTTTTTTTCTTTCTTTCATTTTCTTTTTTTTTTCTTTCTTTCATTTTCTGTTTTTTTTTCTTTCTTTCATTTTCTGTTTTTTTTTTTTTTTCTTTCTGTTTTTTTTTTCTTTCATTTTCTGTTTTTTTTTCTTTCTTTCATTTTCTGTTTTTTTTTTCTTTCTTTCATTTTTCTTTTCTGTTTTTTTTTTCTTTCTTTCATTTTTTTTTTTTTCTTTTTTCATTTTCTGTTTTTTTTCTTTCTTTCATTTTCTGTTTTTTTTTTCTTTCTTTCATTTTTGTTTTTTTTTTCTTTCATTTTCTGTTTTTTTTTTTCTTTCATTTTCTGTTTTTTTTTTTTCTTTTTTCTGTTTTTTTTCTTTCTTTCTTTTTTTTTTTTTCTTTCTTTCATTTTCTGTTTTTTTTCTTTCTTTCATTTTCTGTTTTTTTTTCTTTCTTTCATTTTCTGTTTTTTTTTTTCTTTCTTTCATTTTCCTGTTTTTTTTTTCTTTCTTTCATTTTCTGTTTTTTTTTTTTCTTTCATTTTCTGTTTTTTTTTTCTTTCTTTCATTTTCTGTTTTTTTTTTTTTTTTTCATTTTCTGTTTTTTTTTTCTTTCTTTCATTTTCTGTTTTTTTTTTTCTTTCATTTTCTGTTTTTTTTTTTCTTTGTTTCATTTTCTGTTTTTTTTTTCTTTCATTTTCTGTTTTTTTTTCTTTGTTTCATTTTCTGTTTTTTTTTTTTTTGTTTCATTTCTGTTTTTTTTTTTCTTTCATTTTCTGTTTTTTTTTTCTTTCATTTTCTGTTTTTTTTTTTTTCTTTCATTTTCTGTTTTTTTTTTTTTTTCATTTTTCTGTTTTTTTTCTTTCTTTCATTTTCTGTTTTTTTTTTTTTTTTCATTTTCTGTTTTTTTTTTTTTTGTTTCATTTTCTGTTTTTTTTTCTTTGTTTCATTTTCTGTTTTTTTTTTTTTGTTTCATTTTCTGTTTTTTTTTTTTTCTTTGTTTCATTTTCTGTTTTTTTTTTTTTCTTTGTTTCATTTTCTGTTTTTTTTTTTTTATTTGTTTCATTTTCTGTTTTTTTTTTTTTTTTTTAATTTTTTTTTTTTTTTTTTTTTTTTAATTTTCTGTTTTTTTTTTTTTTGTTTCATTTTCTGTTTTTTTTTTTTTCTTTGTTTCATTTTCTGTTTTTTTTTTTTCTTTCTTTCATTTTCTGTTTTTCCTTTGTTACAATTTCCAACATGTAAAAATATTATTATTATATAACATAATTTTGTTAGGTGTTTTTCATTTTAGTTGCTGTAGTCTTTTCTTGTCCACAATTGAGCTATGATGAGAAAGAATTGATAATCTGGTTAAGATAATATTTTGTTGTTTTTTGTAATTCAATATTACCATTTTACAGTAATATAACACATTTTTTGTTACTCCTCTTTTTTGGTACACTTTCCTCTTGTTGCTTTAACATGTCTATTTTAATGGCTATTGCAAAATTTTTACTCCTGTTAAAATATTTCATTCACTTAAGTAATATCCTTTGTCTTAATCAGGATTTGAACTAAGTTAATCACATGCATTTTCTCGTTTCCTTGTAACTCTGTTATTTATGAGATTTTGGTTAGATATAAACAAACAATCCTATTATAACTGTGTTTGTCCTATCCTTAATTAGTTTGTATAACTGTTATGTCCTGGCAATAGTTCATAAATAATTCAGTTTTGATCATGTGGAAAGAGAGGAAAAGACACTACCTGGTTTCAGTGATAAAATGAAAGAAAGAAGAGAAAAGATAAGTGTTTAACAGCTGTTTCAGTGAAGTGGAAAAGTCACCAATTTCAAATATTTTCATTTGTACCCACTTCTTAAGATAATGACCAGCATTCATATTTATGATTGCTACTGCAATATTTTGTTAAAGTTGTTAAGCTCAAATATTTAACAATTCTATAAGGGAATTTCTATGGATATTTTATTGCAGAACTTGTCATAAGCTTACTTACTCAATCATTAACTGAAGAATTAAGATTCATTAGAAAACTAAAATAGAAAAACCATGAAATTTTTTTTTCATTTTACTAATGTTCACGCGATACAAGACACAAGAGCCATTCAAGGTAGAGTTTTACTGCATGATGTCATATTAGCATAAAAAAGGGCAAGAAGTGAAACACCTGTGGTTAAGCAGAAAAGAATACAGCTAACTCTAGACTTGAAGAGGTCAAGATTTAATTTGTAAATAACAGTTCAGAGACATTAGAAGTACAGCATGCCAGTAAACTTTAGAAGGAACCGGAAACCCAATCTTAAATAGAAAATAAGGAATACACCTCTACTTCTGTTCAGAAGACTGGGGAGGAGTGTGAACTGGGCGATAGGTGAACCTATCTACTCCTAGTGTTTACGATTCTGCCTGGACTGAACTGCTCTTGGTATTGAAAAAAAAAACCTTACCTGTTGTCATAATACATAAACACTTTGCCTTTTGAGGCAGGTAGATGAGCTACTTAGTCTTCCTTTCACCACTTGTGCATCTGATTTGTATCCACTTATCTCTTCTGATGAGATTGTGACATTGCAGAACCACAGAACTTCTGCATTGGGTCATGGATTGATTACTTTGTAACTTGGCTATCATTGTTTGGTTTTGTTCTGAGAAATCACAGACAGGGTGGAATTGAAGTAATGTAATTCTGCAGATAGAATCAGGCTATTTTATTGTGTCCTCTGGTTTCTAGAACTTGGTGATGAATTATTAAGAACTATCAAATTAAAAAGCTTTTCAGTACTTCGAGAAATTGTCTATTATTAAATAATTCAGAAGCCTTCAATTTTACTTGAAGTGTAATGCTTAATAGCAATAGGAGCTGCTGTTTTTTAAAACCTCCTTTTTATCTGTTTCTTTTGTTTATTTTTCTTAATCATTTCACCCCAAGTAAGGCAGGAATGCCATTAGTACACAGGGGATGTTATAGAGAATGAAAGTGAGAGAAAAGACTGGGTATATGGGGGATGAGGAAAAGATAAAAACTGAATGGGATTCAAGAAGATAGAAAATGATGATTGACATTGCATTTAAATTTTTGAAGATTGTAATTATCAGGGAAGCAAGAAAACAGAAGGGAGTTCCACAGGCGGGAAGTGTGAGAAAAGAAATTGTTGTAGTAGAATTGACAGTTACATTTAACTATTTCAACAATAAAAGGGTGGTACCTAGATGCTAATCTAGAAGCATGCTTAAATTCATGTAGTCAGGGCACCAGAGAAAAAAACATGTCAGACCAGTTGTCATGAAAATATTTGTAGAAAAGACTGAGGGAAGCCATGTCATGTTGGTAGGAATGACTGAAGTCAAGAAGCCAAGTCAGGATTGATTACATTGGTGATCCTTCTTTGGATTTTGTCAAGAACCTCGAGATGAATCTGTTAGGTAATTTTAAAGCAAATATTATTTCTGAAAAGCACTTGGAGATAATATTTGATGAAAGGACAACAGTGCAGCATAGTAATTTTGTGATTAATATTATTTACTTATTTTGTTACAAACAAGTTATAAATTGATCCTCTATTTCTTAGACTGTCTAAATACATCTTTAAAGATCTTTTAGCAAAATTTAACATTTGTATCACCCCCCACACACACACACAAAAAAAAATGGTGTCTTGACAGCTATATTACTGTATATACCAGTGGTTCTCAACCAATTTTGGTCCATGCTTCACTTGGTATTTCTAAAATTCTGATGCCGCCTCCCCCGCTGTAATATTTAATTCTTACATGTAGATACATACACGCAAAATATTTTTATGTATACATACTTTATATGCATCATATGTATTAATATGCATTAACATTAACACTCAGACTCACTAGAAAACAATTCACTGTTAATAACTCATTTTTGAAAGTATGGGGCATTCAGTGAAGACAGAACTCGATATTCAGTCATAATTGAGCTAAGAAGACAAGCTTGCTAACCATTACTTACACCACGTCAAAGTGCCCCTAAATGATTTTCTAAGTGATTTTCAAGTCGGAAAGTGTGGGGCACCAAGTGAGGATTCAACTGACTACTCAGTCATAAGTGACCTAGTGAAACAAGCTCACTAACCATTAGGCCAGATTGAAGTGCTCATCCACTAATATATATATATATATATATATATATATATATATATATATATATACATACACTGTATTTAGTGAAAAGTGCTCAATATCTATGATAGAGCTAACATATGCACTTGCATGGATAGTGGTTTGTAACCCCAGGTTTCACACTTTCATGATATTCAGACAAACTGGTTTATTTTTTCAAAAGTGGATCTATTTATTCTTTATTTGTGTTTGATTATTTGTGTGTGATGGAGGTGGGGGGGATTTTCTATGTTTGTTTGGGATGTATATATGAGTGTCATCCCAAACAAACCCAGAAGAAAATTTTTTCCACCTCTACCACAAACAGATAATTAAACACAAATAAAGCATAAATAGATCCACTTTTGAAAAAATAAGCCAGTTTGTCTGAAGATTGCAAAAGCATGAAACCCTGGATTACAAACTGCTATCCATGCAACCATTATATATATATATATATATATATGATATATAATCCACAGGCACTGTTTTGCTGTATCACAGCTCATCAGTATGGCTAGACATCTGATTGCCTCAAGCCAGGATCAAAACCCAACTGATTTGACATCAGTTGGAGATTTTTTCATATATATATATATATATATATATATATATATATATATATATTCAGCTATATCATGTTGAAACACTGGTTTCCATAAGACCACCAAAGTTGAGCCCTGTCAGTACCTAGATCGGTAAATACTGTTAGCTTGGATACACAGGTGGTCTAATGAATAATGGCTTGTAATTTCTAATCCAAGAACCAAGTTCCAATTCTAGTTGCATTCATTATAGTCACTTATGCACAAATACCCTTGGGAAAGTTATGAATACACTTCTTCTCCCCCCCCAGCTATAGGTTAATTAGTAAAACTTGTCACTAAATCGTTATCTTTAAAATCTAAAAATATTTTCTACCTTAACCAGCAATCTGCAAAAGAAAACAAATTCATCAATAGCATTTATCATGTAGCTTATAAATATGATATCTCGTAATAATTACAAATATGATATCTCGTAATAATTAGAAATATGATATCTAGTAATAATTCAGTAGATTTGTGACCCTGATGTGTGCCCAAAACTTTGAAGTTAGTCAAAAGATAAATCATTTGAACCTTTATTAATTTATTGAATATTATTGATCTAGTTATATACTGAGCACTTTCTTGACAAAAATTTACTATCATCTTGAAATGCATTAAGTTCTAATAATTTGGGATATTTTAGTTTGTATTATCCTGAATTTATGTATAAATTCATGGAGGTTTCACCTGTACATAATGGGTATTTAGATAAAAGGTTTTCATTTTTTTTTTATTAGTATATTTCAAATTTATCAAAATTATTCTTTTCATAATTTCAGACAGCTTTTTTAAATATATGAATAAAATTTTAAGGATTGAGTGATTTCAGTGAGATTGATCAATAAATTCTGTTATTTAGACATACTTAATATAATCAACTATTTGATTTACCATAATTCCACATCTATAATATGCATTTTTTCTAAACAAATAATAAGCAAAATTAGGGGTGCGTATTATACACAGCTACAAAAAAAATCTTTCAAAAATTGCCATTTCATAGGTTGATTTCCGTTGCAAAATGACTACTCGCCAGAAGCATGCAACAATTTGACACTAACATTTGGTGACTGCGATCTCATAAGGATGTCAAATACAATCACATGTACCTAAAAATACTTATAAATATAAAATTAAATAAGAATTATCATAAAACTAAATTAGAATAATATTATTCTATGTTTAAAACCATTTTTTAAAATAAGACTAGGAAACATTTGCTGTAATGAAATTGAAGAGGTACACTTTATAGGGTATGATTATCAAGCAAGGGGTGGTATTATGCATGAGTTGAAGCATTTTCCCACATTTTCAGCACAATTTTAGGGGCACATATTATGGATGAAGGTGTATTATACATGGGGGAATTACGGTATTCTTTTTAAATGAAAATTTATGAAAGCAGTCATTTGTGTCTGTGACATTTAATCACCGGCCCTATGGCTTCATCTAAATAAGTGCATTGAAAACATTTTCCAATATTTGGGAAAATATATACATTTGTCCTTGATGATGGGTTAAGATGGCTGAATCTAATGAAGAAATCATAAATCATTTTGGTGAATTGTCTGAGATTATAAACAGAAAATAGTAGTCATAAAGAATATTTATGAAATTTAACATTTTGAGTTTATGTAAATAGCAAATTAGACTAGTATTTATAATGTTTCTTCATATTTCACAGTATTCACCCTTTTCCAGGGCAAAAGAAATAGATAAAATTTTATGTCAATTAAAATAAGTGAAATAAATCAACAAGTATGTATTCTGTCACTGATATGGTGGCTGTATCAAGACGGAGAGCGGAAGTGACATGCCAAGTTCAAATTCTGGCCAATTTTGTTGCATTCACTTTTGTACAAATATCTTTAGGAAATGTATGAATTCATTTCTTCTCCAAGCTTAATAACAGGACAGTCTAGGCTCTCTATCCTTAGCTTGCTACCAGTCTAGGAGAAGGATGAATCTGAATTCAAAATTGGTAAGACATGTCTTACTGGTAACTCCACCTCATGAAAACGTGGAGAAACCACAGCAGCGACACCTAGTGTGATGGGGCTGTGGCACTATACTCCTCAAGGAGAAGTGTCTAATGGTAGTAAAAATAGCTATATTGACATTTGTATATTACAATTCACATGTGAAGAAATACATCTCACAGTGTTATGCATGTTAATTGATTTTTCTTACTCAAGAGTGTATAATTTCTTTTTCATTTTTCTTTTTTTTGTTCTTTTTTTTTTCGTTCTTCTTCTTTTTTTTTCGTTCTTCTTTTTTTTCGTTCTTTTTTTTTCGTTCTTCTTCTTTTTTTTCGTTCTTCTTTTTTTCATTCTTCTTTTTTTTCGTTCTTCTTTCCTTTTCCTTTCCTTTTTCTTTCCTTTTCTTTTTTTCTTTCCTTTTCCTTTCTTTTCATTTTTCATTTCACTCCAAGCAAAGCAACAATGCCACTAGAATACAGGGGGTTACAGGGAGTGAATGAGAATGAGAAAATTAGAAATGTGAAGCATTGAAGAAAGGACAAAAAAAAAAAAAAGAACATGGTTTGAGAAGACAAGATGGCAAATGACATTGCATTTAAATTTTTGAAAATTGTAATTATCAGAAAAGCAAAAAATCTGAAGGGAGTTCCACAGGTAGGAAGTGCAAGAAAAAAACTTTTAGTGTAGAAGTGGTGGTTCTATCTAGTTAGTTCAACAGTAAAACAGTGAGACCTAATTGCCAATCTAGCTTAAATTCATGTAAAAAAAAAATATTCATCACAGCACTTACCATGAAAATATTATGAAAATGTTAAATAGACTTTCATGAATTTATATATTTGCATATTTTTCATCATCCATTAGTCTCTCTTTTGGGGAGTATAGGGGATCACAGTCTCACCACCAGGTGTTGCTGCTATGCTTTCCATAGTAAGTTTTTACTGATTGTTAGCCCCCATGCATTAACTGGTTTTGAATTCAAAATTATTGTTGTTCTAGACCAGTTGCCAACCAAAGCAGCTATTTAACCCCTAGCTGGTGGAGAGGGAAAGAGATGGATTCATACATTTTTAAAGTTGTTTGTGTGAAAGTGAAGTCTGATGGAATTTGAATTTGGTATACAGATTCCACTTTATGATAGCTGCTATGCTAAATGCACATTTATACATTTGTATAATAAATATATTAAGTATTCATAAACTGATGCATTACAGTAGTGCTTTTATGAATGTTTTTTGTGAGCTAATGCTATATATATATATATATATATATATATATATATATATATATATAACTTCTAATAAGTATTTTTTTATCTCTGTACATAGATGTGTATCTCATTGTATCTATTCTGAACCATAAGTATACCTGACTTATATTCATGCTTCTAGGTCTGCCTTTTTTATGTGCTTTCTCTCTCTCTATATATATCTATATCTATATATATATATATATATATATATATATATATATATATATATATACACACACATACAGAGTATTGGTCTGCATTTCTTCTTGCTTTTGAAACCTATGTTAGCATTACCAGAATTGACTGTCAGTTTGCAGAAATCAATAGAAAACCATACAGACATGTGGTGCCATTGCTTTTTCTGCCAAGACTGCTACTAGAATTGGTGCAAGGCAACAGGCAGCATGAGAGGGGGAGTAAGAGGTACAGGAATGGTGGGGGGGTTGGTAGTAGCAGGCTGCAATAATGATCTGCCAGCCCCCTGAGTGCTTGTCACTTGCAATAGTGCCTCTATGTGGAATCTTATATTCATAGCTAAAGTACCTGCTTTGGCCTCTCTAGAGGGAGAGAGAGAGAGGTAGTTGCGAAGAAAGATTCTTCTCTCTTCTCATGTGAAGAAAGACTTTTCTTTTTCTCCCATCTCGCTCTCTCTCTCTCTCTCCCGTCTCCTTTCTCGCCCCCTTTCTTCCTTTTTTTCTGTCTCTCCTCTCTCTTCACTCTTCTCTCCTCTCTCTTCACTCTTCTCTCCTCTCTCTTCACTCTTCTCTCCTCTCTCTTCACTCTTCTCTCCTCTCTCTTCTCTCCTACTCTCCTCTCTCTTCACTCTTCTCTCCTCTCTCTTCTCTCCTACTCTCCTCTCTCTTCTCTCCTCTCTCCTCCTCTTCTCTCTCTTCTCTCCTCTCTCTTCTCTCCTACTCTTCTCTCTTCTCTCCTCTCTCTTCTCTCCTACTCTTCACTCTCCTCTCATTTTATCTTTTTCCACCTAAAATTTGTTAGTAAATGTGATGGACATTTTGTAATATACATACACATGGCATTCCTTCAATTTTTTTCGCTTTGTCTCTGTCACATGCCCAAATAATATAACATCTTAAAAACACACATTTTTTTTTTTTTTTTTTTTTTTTAAAGTTCTAAGGCCATCTTGTTCTC
>CAHIKZ030005487.1:700000-855000 GCA_903632075.3 Acanthosepion pharaonis | reverse complement strand
CAAATATACAATTTATCACTTAACTTCAGCATCTTCTAAAAAGAACAAGTAATCTCCCTTTTTGATTAATATAAAAAAATTTATGTCCACAACTCTAAAATAACTTTTTTTTTTTTTTTACATGTATATAAAAATCCCATTTATTTTAAATGCCAAATCTATTTTTAAAAATTATAAAACTGTAATCTCAGTATAATATATAACTGTCAAAATTGCGTTGACCAGATATTTTAAAAATTTAAATTACAAAATGGTCAGTTTATACTAAGCACCTGAAAATTGCATTGTGCGTGAAACTCTGTCATGCTATCGATGAGGGAATATATATACACACACAAGTGTAACAGTAAAATTGTCCAAATCATGTGAAAGCAAAATTGGCATTTGTTTGATTAAGCTTTGAACTGTGTTATATCTTAGAAATGATTAAAGATATCTTAATGGAATCCTCTGATGTTTTTATGACACTGTTGGACTCTACTTTGAACAATAAGAATGTATTATTACTCTCCAAGCCTAACAGAAGAATCGTGATGAAATCGATCATAAATAAAAATAACATGTTCATCATTAATTAATCATAGCTAACGATCAGAAGCTCATGAAGGATTTGAAATTCAAAAATATATATATATATATATATATATATATATATATATATATATATATATATATATACAAAGGAGAGAAAGAACAGATGGATTAAAAATCACTGTTCATAGCACTTTTTTTAAAAAAGTGGTCAATACAAAAGTAGATGATATATTATTATTTTTTATTATAAGAGATTACAATAAAACATGTTGAAATCACTGCACAAAAGCTTTCATGTTTCAATACTTTGATTGTACTTCTTCAGGTTATGGTAAGTAACTGATGATTAAATGAGCTAAAGTAAATTTCAAAAGCAAAGCATTACCTTTTTTTCCAAAAGATAAAGATGGGGGAAAACATAGGGTCAGAATTAAAAATAAACTTGTGGGTATGTCTTGATTAACCAATTAAATGTCAGATCTGTGCTAAATAGAAAAATAAGCCCAGAGGGTTGATGTGGAAGGATTTACTTTTTCATGCCATATATATATATAATATGTGTGTGTATGTTTTATGTGTATTAAAAAGCTCTTTTAAAAGTATTTAGAATTGGGCACCCATATGCATGTAAGAAAATAATATCTAGTTTTAACTGACAGGATTATTTTAAAATATATATATATATATATATATATATATATATATATATATATATATATATATATATATATATATATTATTATGAAACCATGGCTGATTCTAGCTCAGAACAGCAGAAATAGGACAGATGCTACACTCTGATCTAAAATAAAAATGTATAACATCATGCATACAAACAAGCAAAATTATAGTATAGAATCTTTCACAACAATTGATAATTTCTTTTTGCCCCCACAAATATTTTAGCTGTTTTATCCTCTGTCCTTCACCAGATAATAAGAAATATAGAAAAGAAACCTTGGACTTTTTATGCAATTTCTATTATCCTCATTCCTATTCCTGTTTCATCTCCTTTTTTCCTTGAGAAGCTAATCTATGTTGGTAGATATTATCTACTAACTGACCCTCCAATTATATTGATGACTTTCTGTGAATCAGAAGCTTTTTACCATGTCCAAAAGATAACAGACACAAAAACTGATTAAAAAGAATCAGTTTATAATAGTCTCCTACTTATTTGCAGTGTATATTGTGTTAAATCTCTCATGCCATGAAAGTTTTGAGCTCACAAGAGCTACCTTGTCTCTCCAGCTCTCACAGCCTGTGCAACGTGTCAGAACATCCTTTGGTGCCAGACTGATCTACCAGAAGCCCTGGCAGGCAACATCCTTCCAGCAGCTATGTGTTTTGCCACAAAGTTGCTGCAGATGGCAGGTCAAACTGATAGATGACTATGGTTGGGTGGTCAGCAGATCATTGCAGGACATGACCAAGACAGCAAGCATGACACTAAGCGATGATGCAGAGAATGGCCAGCCCTCCAGTGAAGCCCCTCCCCCCCGTGAAGCCCCCCACTGCATTAAACACAAGATTGGACAAGTGCCCCCCACCCTCATTGGTCTTGGGGACACAGGATGCATGGGTCTTGCTGAGAGGCTCTGTGCAGAGAAGATGGCAGCTTTGTAGACTCATAACTTGGTGTGTTGGGAGATGTCATGACCCTGCCATAAGGGTCTTCAGAGGCCTCTTATGAACTCTTCAGCCACCCCACACTGTCTGTTGATCTTCATGAGGATGGCGACAGGGTTGGAAACTTCTGAGCCTAAGTATACAAAAGACATGACAAACTTAACAGGGTCATTATCAATGATAAGCGGTGGATCGATACTGTTGCTGAGTGTGTATTATCCAGTGAAAAACAGGTGATGTTAATTATTCTTATGTCTTGATTGAACTATCATCCTCAACTGGTCTGCCCAATTGGGGGACATCATTGAGTAAGAAATCTTTCTCACAAAACTTGGAAAATGTTCATCTTTCACATTACTTTCACTATAAATTGTGCAAATCTTTGTGTGTGTGAAATGCATTTTTATCTTTCTGAAAATGCACCATATACTATAAATGTTGCTTATTTTATATCTTCAGTTTTTCAAAAAATAAACTAAAATTTATGAATTTTAACTATTTTTTTAAAAAATAGCCTCTGATATAACTTTCACAGTACAAACTATCTTCTTTTTTTCTTCTCTTGAAATGTTTTTCTTTTTCACTTCTTCTCCTTTCTCTTCTGCTCCTTCTCTCCTTTTTTTTATTCTCTTCTCTTTTTCTCCTTCTTGTCTTCTCTTGTTTTTCTTTTCTCTCTTTTCTCTTTTTCTTTTTCCTTCTACATCCTGGGTATGATGATAAACTACATCTGCGTCCTGGGTAAGACGATAAACTATGTCCAACAGCAAGGCCTCTGATCAGGAGGTTTGGAGGAGCATAGAACATGATGAATCAGCACATAAAAATCTTCTGAGCCAACCAAGCATAGAAATGAATACAATATGGGAACCAGTAATAAGTAGTGCCAGAGAAAAGTAATAATAACAAAAATTACAATATGAGCTCTGATAAAAAAACATGCAATGATAACAGCAAAAATTGCAATATGAGCACTCGTAAAAATGGTTACTGAAGTTTAAAAATCCCAGAAATTCTTACACGAATGTCCTTAAGGGCACATGGCACAGTGGATAAAAATGTTGGTTAGATCCAGTGACAGGACCCAAAGAGTTGTGAGTTCAATACCTGGTTAAGGCAGGGGAGAACTTGGAGAGGTGAATTAACAGGCAATAATTGACAACTGACATCCATTAGACATAGCACAAGGATCTAGAACAGTCGAGTGAAATAAAGAGTTCAGTTCGCCAGAAGGCTGGAGTGTACAACGGCTGAAACGTGATAAATATGGCAGCAAAGATGAGGACAATACAATTTGCAAAAAATTATTACCAGGACAAATATTACCAGGAAAAAAAAAATTGAGGATGATATGCCGTAAAACAAACCAAACCAAGCCTTATTCTTTCTTATTCTTTTTCCTTCTCTTCTTATTCTTTTTCCTTCTCTTCTTATTCTTTTTTCTTGTCTTTCTTATTCTTTTTTCTTGTCTTTCTTATTCTTTTTTCTTGTCTTTCTTATTCTTTTTCCTTCTCTTCTTATTCTTTTTTCTTCTCTTCTTATTCTTTTTCCTTGTCTTTCTTATTCTTTTTTCTTCTCTTCTTATTCTTTTTCCTTCTCTTCTTATTCTTTTTCCTTCTCTTCTTATTCTTTTTTCTTCTCTTCTTATTCTTTTTTTTTTTCTTTTCTTATTCTTTTCCTTTCTTCTTTTTATTCTTTTTTCTTCTCTTCTTATTCTTTTCCTTGTCTTTCTTCTTTTCTTTCTTCTTCTTCTTCTTTTCCTTCTCTTCTTATTCTTTTTCCTTCTCTTCTTCTTCTTTTCCTTCTCTTCTTCTCTTCTTTTTCTTCTCTTCTTATTCTTTTTTTCTTGTCTTTTTTTTTTTCTCTCTTCTTTCTTTTTCTTCTTTTTCTTTTTCCTTCTCTTCTTATTCTTTTTCCTTCTCTTCTTATTCTTTTCTTCTTCTTCTTATTCTTTTTTCTTCTCTTCTTATTCTTTTTTCTTGTCTTTCTTATTCTTTTTCCTTCTCTTCTTATTCTTTTTCCTTCTCTTCTTATTCTTTTTCCTTCTCTTCTTATTCTTTTTCCTTCTCTTCTTATTCTTTTTTCTTCTCTTCTTATTCTTTTTCTTTCTCTTCTTATTCTTTTTCCTTCTCTTCTTATTCTTTTTCCTTCTCTTCTTATTCTTTTTCCTTCTCTTCTTATTCTTTTTCTTTCTCTTCTTATTCTTTTTCCTTCTCTTCTTATTCTTTTTTCTTCTCTTCTTATTCTTTTTCCTTGTCTTTCTTATTCTTTTTCCTTCTCTTCTTATTCTTTTTCCTTCTCTTCTTATTCTTTTTTTTATTCTTTTCTTCTTTCTTCTTTTTTCCTTGTCTTTCTTATTCTTTTTCCTTGTCTTCTTATTCTTTTTCCTTGTCTTCTTATTCTTTTTCCTTGTCTTCTTATTCTTTTTCCTTCTCTTCTTATTCTTTTCTTTCTCTTCTTATTCTTTTCTTTCTCTTCTTATTCTTTTTCCTTCTCTTCTTATTCTTTTTCCTTCTCTTCTTATTCTTTTTTCTTCTCTTCTTATTCTTTTTTCTTCTTTCTTATTCTTTTCTTCTTCTTATTCTTTTTATTCTCTTCTTATTCTTTTTCTTCTTTTATTCTTTTTTTCTTTTCTTATTCTTTTTTTGTTCTCTTCTTATTCTTTTCTTCTCTTCTTATTCTTTTTCTTGTCTTTCTTATTCTTTTCTTTGTCTTTCTTATTCTTTTTCTTCTTTTTTTTTTCTTGTTTTTTTTCTTTTTGTCTTTTCTTTTCTTTCTCTTCTTCTTTTCCTTGTCTTCTTTATTCTTTTCCTTCTCTTCTTATTCTTTTTCTTTCTCTTCTTATTCTTTTTCCTTGTCTTTCTTTTTCCTTGTCTTTCTTTTTCCTTTTCTTGTCTTCTTCTCCCTGTTTTCTCTTTTTTCTTCTCCCTCTCTCTCTTTTCATGTTGTGTAACTGTAAATGCAAGTACAGAACTAACTTTTCAGTCAACCAAATAAAATATATTCTGATGGCAGATAACACAGTATGATCAGAAATTATATGTTTAAATGAATGTAGCATATTCTAATTAACATTCTATAAGAAAAGATGTGTTCTAGATAATGTTCTCAAATAGTTGGAATTAACAAAATGGCTTTGTATTTTTGTTAATTAAATCTTGAGATTAACTTTGGAAAATGTAACATCACTGCTTTTTGTAGCATTCATTCTTACTTTTTTTCTTTCTTTTTCCAGGTAAGAAACTCTGAGATGTTATTGTTAGGTTACCTTCAGCGACACGACAAAAACAGGTGTGGAATTTTAAAATCTTATTCTCTTTCTATTGATTAATTATTTTATTTTCATTGTTTTTTTTTTTTCTTAATTGGTTTCCCATTTTCCTTTAAATTAGTTAAAAATATTGTAAAAACAAAAAAAATCTGAAATAACAGAAAAAATGTGTGTGATAACAAATGATACACAATTTGATCATTAACTACTGCTTATGATAATTATTATTATTAGACTGATAATAATTGTAGAAAAAAGATTGAATGCTATAATAATTTCAGTTATTATTGAGTTTGATATATATCTATAATGAAAGTATAATAAATATTGCATATTTTCTCTTTCAATAATATATTTCAAGTGTTCAAAGTTTGAAAGATAACTTTCAATGTCTCTCTTGTGTGTGTGTGTGTGTATATATATATATATATATATATATATATATATATATATATATATACACACACACACACATATAGGGGTATGATGGATAAATATTCATCTAAATTATGCAGAAATGAAAATAACACTAACATCTTATATTGACAGATATATTTACCAAAATTACAGAAAAATATCTTGAAATACTAAAAAGTAAATTTATTCAATAAAATCGCTATTGGTTTCAATCATGGCCTCCATATGACATATGAAATTCTTGCAACTCTTTTACACGGACTCCTTGTTTAAGTTGGTGAATGCTGCCATAATCTTTGCCTTCAGTTCGTCTCTGATGTTACAAGGTTGCTCAACTACGCCCCACACAAAATTATCAAGGCGGTTGCAGAATGAGGAGTTAGGTGGCCAAATGTTAGAGATGATGTGGTCACAGAAATTGTCTGACAACCATGACTGGGTTCTCCCACATCTCTGGCATGATGCAGAGTCTTGTTGCCAGACATAGGATCTTCCAGCAGCCACCCTCTTGACTCAGAGCAGCACTACCTCCTCAAGGCACTTGATGTATGCCTCTGTGTTGAGTTTGAGGCCCTGTGGCAAGACAAATGGCAACATAATGTCGCCATCAGTAGTGATCACTCTGAATACCATGATGTTGAATGTATATGTTGGATATATAATCCAACTCTTTCTGAATCCTCTGCACTGTCCTCAGGTTGATAATTAGACACTCTGAAATGTTTGTATTGAAACTACTGATGCAAATGCCAAGGAGTACAGCATGCCATTTCCAAATTTCTGGCAGTTAATTGCATCATGGTGCACTTTTTCTTACAGATGGTGCCCAACTGACCCTACTATACTGTGCAGTTAACAAAATCAAAAACAACGCACATTGAAGAAATTAAAAGTATGAAATGGTGATAAATTATCCATCCCACCCTCTGTGTTTTTGTGTGTGTGTGTGTATATATATATATATATATATATATATATGTATATGGTATAAAATGACAATTGGGAAAAAAAAACTTTGATTTTGCTGACACGTTTCGTTTTCCGACTTTTTCAAGGCAAAAATGAAATCAAAATGTTTTTGTTGTTATAGTTACATTAAAAAAATCCAAATTTAAAAAAAATTCATCTGGGAATTTAACTAATATATATATATATATATATAAAAAATCTCCTTTAATGTAAAAAACTGCTCAATGCTAAATAACAGAGCTATTAAGTATATATTAATAAATATGCATAATACCTCACACTGACAGTAAACATGGAGTATTTTATATATATATATATATATATATATATATATATATATATATATATATTTTGATAATCCAAATGGATAATTACAAAGAGGATATAAAGAGCTCAATGTAAGAACAGAGCAAATGATAATTATGATAAAAAATGCAGACTTTAGAAACCCATGGTAATATTTTATTTCACAAAATCAATACTTTGGTTTTGTCTCATCAGACCAAATGGTTTCAACAATAAATGGATTTATAAATCCATTTATTGTTGAAACTATTTAATCTGATGAGATTTAACAAAAATTCATTTTATTCTAAAATATATATATATATATATATATATATATATATATATATATATATATATATATAGAGAGAGAGAGAGATAATAAAAATACCTGGCCACTTGTATTCGAGGATACCCATCTACTAGGGCAGCTTGCCAAACCCTATTGCAGACGCTCTCTCAGGCACACTTGTGTTTGCTCAATACCCACAGAGCCCACCTGTGGTTTATACTGCAACTATGCTGAGCAGACCTTAATTACAGTTTCTGGGAGAGAGTGTGTTATCTAGCGTGATCAGCAATTTGAACAAGGCTAGCACGCTCAAGCCTTGGCCACGATGACTTGCAGCTTTGTGCTAACACAGCTATCAATGGCCCACAAGAGTTCTGTCTACCCCATTTCACTCACATACATATAACCTAACAAGAATCCATTCAAACATGTTTTATTGAACTTAGCCTATAAGGTGTATCTTTTTAGTTTTCTTTTATGTTTTCTCCATTTGGCATATGATACATGATTTTGTTTACTTCAAAAAATTACAAAACCAATATTCCAGCTTGAATTAGTTTGTAAAGAAAAAACAAAAAAAACTTGCATCAATTTTATGAATGAATGAATAAAGGTTTTATTTGGATATTTTTTTTTTTTTTGTAATCAAGATGTGATTCAGAACAAAAGAAATGAGATGATGCAAATAAAGCAATGGCTGTGCATAGACAAAATTTATATCCAAGAATACAAATGACAGACATGACCAAATGCTTTGACAAAATAATTACTTCAGTGCAGAAGAATAAAACAGGTTATTTCATTCTGATATTTCCTGTTCTTGGGACTCAGGGCTACAGTTTGAACCGCCCTTGTCCTAAAGAGTTGAATAACTCTGCCGTTTTTCATTTATGTAACTTATTATAAAACCTGAGGACATTTTTTCTGAATTTATTTTCATTTACATTTTTTTACTTTTATTTACATTTTCTTTTATTTACATTTTCACTACAATGTACATGAAGTTCAATTGCCAACAAATACATCTATTCAACTCCAGTTAATCAACTTCAGTCCTGTTGACTGATGAGGAGATAATAGGCTTCTCTTTTGAGTTCACTTCAGTATTGATGCACAGGTGGCATAATGGATAGTGGTTCGAAATGAGAAATCATAGAGCCTAGTTTGAATTCCAGTCGGGTTCATAACATTCACTTATATGCAAATACAAATGCAAATCTCCCTACCCCAACTATGGGTTAAATAGCAAGGCAGACTAAGCTCTCTGGCTATGTTTGGCAAGTATTTTAGGAGAAAAACAACTCTAAAGTCAAAACTCTAACATGTGTCCATGCTTCCTAAACTATAGCAATGAAGATAGGGAAAAACTTATATATATATATATATATATATATATATATATATATAGAGTATGTTACATTCACTTACGTGCTAATACTCTTGGGAAAGGTATGAATCCTCTTCTTCTCCCTCCAACTATGGGTAAATAGCAGCACAGACTAGGTTCTATAGCCTTGGATAGCAACTGGTCTAGGAGAAGGACAACTCTGAATTCAAAACCTACGGAGGGTCATTTGGGGACCTTGTGGCACGTAGTGCACCAGGTCTCTGTATTCGGCCCTTCAAAAAGTCCTGCACAAAACCTTCACCACTATAATCAATTCTCATGTGGTGTTGTCGGACTGTCAGTTTCCTGGGAACTGATCTGCTTGACCCTCGACAGAAGAGTCAAGCGATATAGTATGACAAATTGGAAAAAGGTTTTTGTGATGTGTTTCATCCGTTAGGATTTCATCTTATTTAGTGTTTTTTCCATGTTGACCAAATTATATGAAATCCTAACAAATGAAACGCGGTGCAAAAACTTATTCCCAATTTGTCATACTATTTTTCTAAATTATATATTGTTTTTTATATGAAAATGATTGATCTGAGGATATAGGATCAAATTTCGATCCTAAGGAAACAAATTATAATCATCATAAAACCTTAAAGTTGTCTGTTTCTTAATAATAATTAATATTTGCTCTGTCTCTATATTGAGTTCTCTGGATTATATCTTCCCTGGAATTATCCATACAGATTACCAAACATCATTAACTATATATATATATATATATATATATATATATATATATATATATATATATATATATATATATATATATATATATATATATATCTACTAGCAGTAGAGCCTGCCGTTGCTCGGGGATGTAACAGTAAGAGATAGATCAAGTATTGACCATCATAAAGATTGAAAAATAAAATTGACAAAGACTATTGTTTAAGGTTGACGGACACACATGTCTTAATTAGTTTTTTTTTTTTTTTTTTTTATGAATTGGTCAAACTCAAACGAAAACATTGTTTTCAAACGTTATGAGTCTACCGATTGAATAGAATTTTGTTATAAACAATTGTCTTGTAAATGGAATTTTTAAAGCATTCTGAATGTAAAAATTAAGAAAAAAGTGTGCAAGACAATAAGAAACACTACTTGCCCCAAAAAAAGGAAGTTTTGTTGAAATCGGTTAAAAAATCTGATCCCATATATAAACACACACACACACACACAACCTGGGTTTTATAATAAGTATAACTCGATATGAGTTGTCCCCCTTCCATTTTCACAATGTCTCTTAATCGTGTTTTCAAATTGATTTCGTGCAAAAACAATTGTGTCTTTCCAATTTTTGGCGCTGTTAGAACCACCACAAGGTAACTTTACGTAGTCCTGTGAAGTTTTGTTGAAATCAGTTGAAAATGTAGGAAATCAATCCAATATATAAACACACAGACACACACACAATCTGCATTTTTTTATAATAAGTAATATATATATATATATATATATATATATATATATATATATATATATATATATATATATAAAATGATTTGATATATCAACAAACAGTATTTATAATAACATGACAAACTGGAAAATTTCTTGTGACGCATTATGTTTTTCTAAATATATATAATTTTTTCATTTCATCCCTAGCAAGGCATTAAGACAACTAAGATGCAAGGTGTTACTGAGTGTAAAAGAATATGAGAAAAAGAAAACATTAAGGAGAGAGAACAATGAAAGAACAGCAGTGTTTAAATTTGTAAAGAAGAAAGCTCATCACAACAATTACCATGAAAATATTTATAAAAAAGGCACAGGGAAGCTGTGTTATGGCAGTGTGAATATGACTGAAGCTGAGATGCCAAGTCAAGACTGATAAAATTGCACATTCTTATTTGAATTTTAGCAAGATTCTGCAAATACATAGAAGAAACACAAGGCCAGATGTGGCAGCAATATTCAGTGTATGGTTTAATGGTTGACTTGTAAATATGTAAAATAAATTCAGGTGAGAAAAATTGTCTAGTACAATACAAGGAATTGACTTTCCTATCAGCAGACTTAGCATTTGATTCAATATAATCTTCCTACTTCATGTCAACAGAAGACATTAGCCCAAGAAAGTGCTATGAGTCACTCTTTTGGAGGTGAGCATACTGCTGAAAGGTAAAAAAAGTTTTGTTTTGGAGATGTTGAAATTTGCAAGCAATTTCTTGCCCTAGTTAACAACAGATTGTAGGTTTTTTGAGATCAGCTAACAATTAAATATTATTAAAACAACCACTTTCCACTGATGTATATATAATTTAAATAAGGTATATTTAGACAGCAAAAATGAATCCAGATAAGTTTTGTTAAACAGCACCTATAAAGTTTGTCTATTAAACAATTTATCTTGTCATTCCATTTTAATGGACAGTTAATTAGTCAATATAAAACATAATAGGAGTAATTTTTTTTTTTTTTTTTTTTGCAATAATGCTAGATACATTATTTTGCATTTGATTGTTGCAGATGACATCACCTTTTAACTGATTTAAATTTTAATTCCAGTAAAATAAAAATGACGGCATTTATTCAAATTCAGCTGGTTTAATATACAATTCACAGTTCTTGACTTTGACAGTCAAAACTAAAAAAAAAAAAATTTCCTGTCATATTCAACAAAACATGTTGCTTTCAAATATATATATATATATATATATATATATATATATATAATTAATTAAAGAATATCAAAAAAAATATCATAGGTAAAAATTTTATTTCATGAGGGCAATAACACTTAATCTTCACTTTTTTTTTTTTTTTTTTTTAGGTCTGGAAGATTGAGATCATTTGATATTCTTTAATCAATAATAATTTTGCTCTGTCTCTTGACATAGAACTCTCCCTGGATCTATATTCCCTGGAAATTCTATACAGATTACCATCTTGTATTATTACTACATACATACATACACACACACACACACACACACATATATATATATATATATATATATATATATATATAAGTGAACATAAATATAACATTAAGAGGCAACAGTCTGTTTCATGCTATATGCAATTGTCAGGCCTGACGATTGCATATATATGAAACATAGCATAAGTAACTTATGTTCACTATATTAAAATATCTCTCTGATATTGAGCACTTTATCCCATAAATATAGCATGCCTTAAGACTATATTTCTTCATATATATATATATATATATATATATATATATATATATATATATATATATAAATCAGAAGTTAGTTGAGTCCATTAACATGGTTTCAACCTTATGGTATCCTCAGGCAATTTTTATCAGTTTGAAGGTTGAAACGAAGGCAGCAAATTCAACTGATCTCCTGATTTTTAAAGTTAAAAACTCTACATGTTATTTTTATTTATTTATTTATTTATTTTTTTTCACACATGTATTGAGCACTTTTTAATACCAGTTTTCTGGTCCGATTCAACTCTGACCACTAAACTTTCATCTATTGTGCGTATATATATATATATATATATATATATATATATATATATATATATATAAAATGGACAAAGTCCAACAATTATTTTAAGACATTTTTATGTTTACACATTCTTTTTTATAGATACAAATATTTAAGTAAATACTCTGTTTATAATAAACAGTATTAAACATTTACCAGCCTGAATGTTTGAGAAATTTTCATAGAAAATATTCGTCCTCTGACAGGAATCGAACGCGTATCTTATACGGAACCATCATATAGCCTGACGTGCCTTTAACTGATTGGGCCACAGAGGAGGGTTCAGTTAGCCAGGTGGGGAATCACAATGTGACTGAAATAATTTTATTTACAAATGCAGTTATCAAAGCATACCTTCCACTTCTATCATTTGGAAGTTTCCCATAATAGGTAGACAAGAATTTACATGTGGAGAAAAAGGATTCTAAGTGATTAATAACAGCGAGAAGTGGGGGGGGGTGGAGGTAGGTGGTATAAACTAAGAAGGGATAAACCTAGCCAATGGAATTCCATCGAATCGTAGAATTTGAACTTTAATGGTCTCCTAGTTTGGGTAGGTTAATGTTTCTAAAGCGAAAACATTCTGTGTTTTGAGATAATTCTTCATGGAATGTAAAAGAATACTACAATATTTTATGAAACAGACTTTCTAATATAGATTAGAATGCTAAACTGATTTAAAATCTTTACATTGCCATATTTATTATACTTAACTAAATTTTACTTTACAATATGAATTAGAATACTTCATACTAAGTTGGAAAAGGGAATTGATGCTATGCATAAAGAAAGATAAAAATGAATAATGGAAGGTCTACATGAGCTAGGATTGAAACCTGACCAATTTGGTGTCAGTCAGAGTTGTTACACTTGGGCCCTTAACGCCCTGTCAAATTAATGTTTTGAATGCTGAAATCTTACTCTTTTTGTTCTTTTACATTTGTATATATATATGGTCTGGCAATTGTGTATAAACATGAAACGGACTGTCATCACTGGTGTTGACTTCAGTGTCCACTTTTATATTTACTTACGCTCTATTCCTGATATTGAGCATTTTAGCCCATAAATATAGCATACCTTAAAACTATATTTTATCATATATATATATATATATATACACACACACACACACACACACACACACACAACACACACAAGATGTAACAGTAAAACTGTCTAAATCATGTAACAACATGGGATAATTATCCATTCCACAAAATGTTTAATATCTGTAAAAAGAACCACTAAACTAATTCAGTTTTTTTCCAGGTTTGCTGATAAGATATTTAGCCACCTTGACACCATTTGTAGTAAGAATCAATGAAAAACCCATTGAGTTATTAAACTAGAAAGAGAACAGGTTAAAATCATTTTGTGTCAGCCTCACTGTCTTCCCAACTGACCAATGGTGAGAGGAAAAAGGTCATTCAGGCCTTCAGTAATGATACCAATGTTCATACTCTGGCTTCCATCTTCAGAGTCTGTTCAAAAACCATCAAGGGAACAGTGAATAAGTGAATGCTTAAACTTAATTCACATTTATAGACAGATACG
Source organism: Acanthosepion pharaonis (assembly GCA_903632075.3). Classification (NCBI taxonomy): domain Eukaryota; kingdom Metazoa; phylum Mollusca; class Cephalopoda; order Sepiida; family Sepiidae; genus Acanthosepion; species Acanthosepion pharaonis. The sequence goes on along the minus strand of CAHIKZ030005487.1, from coordinate 841,183 downwards.
AACAGACTGAGATCTATCTATTTATCTCAGTTCATATATATCTATCTGTTTGTAAATATCTATCTGCCTCAGTCTGTTTGTAACTGTCTGTCTGTTCGTATCTATTCATCTATTTTGGTCTGGTCATATCTATATATCTGTTTGTTGGTGTAGTTTTTAGGTACTCTTCAATGATTCTGAACATTGAAATCACCTCCCCAGGCTGACATCAAGAAATCAATCCTCTGACCAACAGTGAGGTTTGAATTCTGGCCTCGTTGTCAAAAAGTGAACATCCTAACCATTTGAATTTAGTTATCTAGAAATAGGGACATTCAAGGTTTACTTGGAAATTACTGATTAAAAAAAAATGCAGAGAAGCTAGCTATCTAAGTTTGTTCATATCTATCTCAGTCTTGGTTGGTTGATTATGTTGACCAAAACAATCGCAAAGTGCACAAAATACATTCCTGTTTGAAAGTTCATTTTTGTAATAACTTTAACACCTTGTTTGATTATTAATCTTTCCATGGTTGAAATTGCCAAAGACTTAAGTTGTTAAATCTGAAAGAAAAAGAAAAAAAATCATTAGACACTTAAACTTAATTCACATTTAAAATCGATCCAAGTTATTGGAATACCCTTTATAATAACTGATAATTTTTTTTCTAGTATGCAAATAAGATTTTGCAAACATGGCTTTTGTTGATATTCAAAATAACCAAAATTCATAGCATTTAAGCTTTTGACTTACATAAGTCATCATCATGGGTGTGAGTAAGTAAATAAAATAGTATAATTTCAGAAGCACATTGTTTTAAAAGTTTCATTATTTTTTTTTAATCTTTTTGAAAACTAAATCCAATATGGCAGAACGCTATATGCCATGCATCAGCAATGTTTAGCAATATGTATTAGCAACATGCAATGATATTTCATTGTTTATTTTATCTTATTTTTATATGCATTCAGGAATACAGGGTCTTGTATATTGGTATACACATCAGTATACTCTCTCCACTTATTTCGGTGAGAAGTATTTGTCAGGTTACTTTTTTAATTGCATGAATGACTCCAATAAAGAAGTCATTCTGTTTTAACTATAGCCTCTTCATTCGCATGTTCCGAAGTGATTCTTCTTTCATGTGTCATGTCCCTTCAGGACATAGACGAGCATGGCTCTCCACATCATCCTGTCCCTTGTAGCTCTTAATAAGGTTTGTCTTTTTGTTATTTTTCTCAAGCCCTGTCCTACCAACCATTTACTCAAGCTCATCAAGTATGCTACACACTGTTTTCCTCTGTCTCTCAGTCTGTCCTGTGAGTATCAGATTTTCCAAGCCCACCTTACGTGGCCCAGAAATTTCAACTGCCTCTCCTTGATGTTAAGTATGTTTCCTTTTTGTTTCATTTTCTCCAGAACCTCATTGTTACTCAAATGTTCGGTCCATAGCATCTTCAGCATCTTTCTGTAGAAGTATATTTTTATTGCTTCAAGTCTCTTCATCTTTGAGGAGATTGTACAGCATTCACTGCCATACAGGAGGACAGACATCATGTAACATTTTAGTACTCTCCAAAACATTGTTTACTTTCTCACCATATGCTCTGTCTTCTTTAATGTGTTATCATTGTATAATTAACCTGTAGACATCCTTGTTGGATCAACTGTTGATCTTTGTTAAATGGTCTTTACTTGATTCCCACAAAATCAAGATATGACACAAGGTCGTTTAACGTGGGAGACCCAAGTGTTTCCACTCAAAGGCCACTGGTCAAAATTGGTCATAGCTTGTCCAAGCTGGTCAGAGCCTAGTCAAAGCTGGTCATGACTTGTCCCTAGCAAGTCCAGGCGAACCAGTCAAGCTAATCGAAGCCTTGATCGAATCTCAGCCATAGGCCAAGAAACGATCAATATTTGTCAAAAACCCCAGCCGAAAAAATCGGCCGAGATCTTTGTTAAATGGGTTACAAGATCATCTTAGGTGTGGAGTGGAAGCCATGTCAGCCAGTGTGAAGTGTGTCAAGTCATCATAAGGCAATATAAGGAGTATATGCTCCACAACCTCCAGATCAATGCATCAACTAAGGAGAGAGTAACTTTATTTCCGCAATACTGAGGCTAACCTAAGAAGATAGATATTTTACAAGTTTTGACCCAGGAAAGTGTATCTTCTTCATGGTAACTCCATCTCTTCCTCTCCATCTCTCCCCACTGTGTGTTGGTCTGCTCAAATAAATAAGGTTCTTTTATCTGTTTTCTGTCAGTCTTAATTATGCCTCTCATTGATCAGAGACTATCATTAAAAGATAGTCTTCTTATAGAATGGGCTTGCCAATATTCAAAATTGCTCGTTCTTTTTACATTGACTGGAACATAATTTCCATTTAATGTGAATCGATAAATATTATGTCCTAATTTGATGTGGTAATGTTGTTTAATTTCAACAACTGTGTTTACATTTGATTTGGAGTAATTTCTTTCTTTAAATTTTTATTTGTAAGTATTTCTTCTTTTTGACTTTGAAGTGCCATGTCCATTCAGAAAGGAGATAATCATGGCTCTCCACAATTTCCTGTATTTGTTAATCTAATTTTTGACCCTTTACCATCTCTCTTTGTTCCTGTTCTGTCATCCATTCATACAAACTGGTTAAATAGGTTACTTGCCATTCCTCACCACTTCTCTTGCTTTCAGTATGTCCTGTGAGTATTAGATTCTAAAGCCTTCTTTTCTCATTGTCTCAGAAATTGCTTTGTACATAATATTCTTAGCCTTTATCTGTACATCCATATTTCTGTTTTAAGTCTCTTCATTTGTGAAGAAATTTTTCAACATATATCGATATATAGGACAGATATGACATAGCAGTTCATCACAGGTTTCTTTATTTCTAGTAACGTTTTCCTATCTTTTAATACTTTGCTTAATTTCTTGAAGGCATCTTTAATTATTCCTATGCATCTTTGGATTTCCATATCACATTTTCCAACATCACTTACAACATGACTTTCATCACTTGCTTGAATTTGATGAAAAAATAAACATAGCTCACATCTGGGGTCATCTCTTAATGACAATTCATTGTACAGTTAGTCCATTCTTCTTGCTTTCTTTTACTACATTGTACATGATTTTTGAGCTTTCCTTCTCAGTTAAATATCAATACAATTTCATCCATGTCTCATATTGTTAAGAATATATTCATCAGTAATAAATCCTGGTAGGGCTTCTAGCTATTATAGAATTGCCTCACTGTATTGGTTAAATAAATTTACTGAGAACACATGCTCTTGTCTTACTTCTCTTTCTATATTTGTACTTTTGAGTTTCAAATAGATACACACGCACATATATATGTATGTACATACATACATACATACATACATACATACATATATATATATATATATATATATATATATATATATATATATATATATATAAAAAAAATTCACCCAGTATACCCATATTTCATCATCTCCTTTTTACTATAAATATTTCAATAAAATGCCACAAATGTCCTCGAATGCTCACAGCTTAAATTAAGAAGTGGGGAAAATAACTGAATATTTAATAAAGTGTGGGTGGAATAAGGATACCAAAGATGGATTTTTCTCCTCAAAGGAATAATTATCCTGACCTGTCTATCTTCTCTATCTGCATGTATTCATGGTGTTTGTTATAATATTGAAAAAAAAAAAGCAAAACAAAAAAATAACACTTAAAATGTTAATGATGGTACCAAGACTATCCCCAGTGAGATTCGAACATGTACGCCTCTGCTAACAAGCAATTTCTGTTATGTTCTTTGGCGAGTGAAGTACACCTTTTCACACATTGAGTTATATCTAATGGCGGTTGTGTAATTTCTTTCTCTAAATGTTAATGACAAAATCACGAGGATATTGCAGAAGCTTTCGTATCTAAATATGTAAAGGCCGGGTTCAGAAAATCCCACGCCTACCAAGACGGCCATGACTAAGAGAGGATGAGTAACATGGTCGACACACACACAAAATCAATTCTTGACCATCTAGGCAGCTGAATGACAAGTTAGACAAAGTGCCACTCCCATCTGTAAGCACAACTAGCAGTCAATATTATATACTAAGTTGTAGGACTACCTGATATTGCCTGGCAAAGGAGAGAAGAATATACAATGTATTTGCATAAGATTGCTTCAAAATAATTAGATTTAGGCATTTGTATGTGTGTGTGTGTGTGTGTGTGTGTATGTATGTATGTATGTATGTATGTATGTATATATATATATATATATATATATATATATATATCTAAACGTCTCAAACACTAATATTGCATTGTTATAATTTATTACATTGAAATCTTAATCACAATCCAACCTACAAATTCAAATTTATATTATATTCTTACTCTGTCCTGGACATTGAGTTCTACCTGGATATATATATATATATATATATATATAGTTTTTGATTTTTTTTTTTGTTCCCTCCCCTAGTTTTGGTATATTTTAACAGCAGTGGTTGAAAATAATTTTTCTTTTCACTTAGTTTTCATTGCTGACAATATTATTTTTTCTAAAGATGTTTTAGAAAAAGGTACCTAAAATTTTAATTACTGTGATACTTTTACCTCCTTTTTTTGTATGAATAAAATATGATCATTTTTATACTGGTGTGGCAATAATAATCTGTTTATATATATATATATATATATATAATGTTACATCTGGATTCTTTTTTCTTCTTTTTTTAAAAGCCATTTTAGATCTTGGCTGGGTGATTTGCCCTCCCCACCGTGTGAGTTTTGGTTTGCCCATCAAATTGAAGTCACCCTGTGGTATATAACCTTACTACTACATGGTTTGTGTGCAAACACATGAAACTTATAATCATGAACAGTCACTGCCTACCTGGTTTTTAAATTAATATTGAAACTCTGCAATTTCTTATGGCATTGAGCACTTTTATGCTAGTAGGCTACTTTTGGGCAGATATCTTTATATATATATCTATATATATATATATATATATATATATATATATATATATATATATGTCTCTCTATAATGTCTGTGCTGTCTCTCTCATATATACACATAATGTCCGTGCTGTGTGTTTCTCTCTCTCTCATATATATATATATATATATATATATATATATATATATATAATATGTGTCTGTCTGTCTCTCTCTATATATATATATATATATATATGTGTGTGTCTGTCTCTCTCTCTCATATATATATATATATATATATATATATATATATATATATATGCACGCATTACATACTCAGTTGACACTACTGTTCACTCTTCCCCTATGAATATAGTAAATTATGAATTATACAATTATTTCAAATATCTGATGAGTATTTAATAACTGTATCTGCTAAGCAGCATGCTACATTGAGTTTTCTATTAATATGTCCAAAGTTGATTCGTGTGTCAACTTTTATATTTATCCTTGATGCTCAGCATTTTTTCCCATAAATATAGCTGAATTTTTAACTCTTTTTTTTTTTTTCTATCATATAAGTAATTATTATTTTTTTTTTTTTTATCATATTAATAATTATTTTTCATCCACTCGGACTTGATCAGATTGGATTTGCTGATGTTGTTTGACTATGCATTAATGAGTAACGCTGGTAGTTCAAAAAATTTTTGAAATAATTTTTGACCAAATTCATCTATATTCTTTTTCTTTCTATCATATTTTTTGAAATATCCCACACTGTGATAAGAGACATTCTGCCAAGAATAGTGAAATATTGTCAGGATTTGCATGTAAATTTACAGTGGCTGAACGAGTGATTAAAGCACTTTCTATATATTTTCATCTTAGTGAATTATTTTCTTTTTTAAATACATTAGCCTTTTTTTCATTTAAAATTGTTCTTCAGCTTTGTAATGGTGTTCAACCAATGCGTTTTTTTGTGTTTTTTTAAAATGTCATTTGTGTGTTCACCTCGTCTTTTGTTTAAAGTTCTTGTGGTTTCTCCAATATATTCTTTCTAGCAATCCTTGCATTGGATAGAATAAATTTCTCCTTCAAGTTTTGGCTTATTCTGTTTTGTATTGATTAAGTCTTCAATTGTTTTAGATGTAGTTGTGATAAATTTTTATGTTGAGTTTCGATAAATTATTTTTGTATGAGTAGAATAATATATATATATATATATATATATATATATATATATATATATATAATAAAATATTTTTTTGGTTCAGTAGAATAATATATATTTCTTTTTTGATTCATTGGGTTTGTCAGGAAGGACAGTTTTTTTTTTGGAATAATTTATGAGCTTTTTGTTTTTTTAGATTGAATCTGAAATAGTTACGCTATTGAAGAGTCACAAATTTTTTCCATTTTGTCTTACAATTTCCTCAATTCTGTTTTCGATATATATATATATATCGTTATCTTGTGTGTGTATATATATATATATATATATATATATATATATATATCACACACACATTGAGTGCTGGTATTAATTGCCTTAACCAGATATTTTTATTAAAACTTCATTTATGTGACGGTCAGTCTACTCAGCATCTGAAGATTGCATTGTGCATGAAACTCTGAGTTGTGCTACTGGTGAGGAATAAAAATGAATATTTATTAATGTGTCTATGTTCACAATTTGGAATTCAAAATAGTCTGTCACCCAAATGCCCAGTCTGTTCTGCTATTTAAATGGTAGCTGGTGGGGTGAACAGATGGATTCTTGCCTTTTCTGAATGCATTAGTGCAAAAAGTGAATAGTCAATTGAACCGGAATTTGAACAGAACTAGCTGATTCCACTTTTCATGTCAGTTATTATTATTACTAGTGTACCCATGCCATCAAATTTGACGACAAGAAGGAATGTATTATAAGTAATATGCATTATATTCTAAGTAATTTTCATTTAACCAAAGTATAAATTTGTAATTTAAAATAGTTTGTTGTTAATGTTAATAATTGAACACTATACAATTTATAAACACCTCAGGAAAGATATGTGTATTTTATCTTTGTGTGTGTGCATACATGCATGCATAGTTTTTATACGTGTGCTTTTGTGACACACCTTGGGTGTTCTTGAGACAAATTTCCTGGGAAATTAGAACATTATCACTAGTGATAGTCTATCCCACAATCCAAGACACCTTGAAGAAAAGTAACTTTGTGTAGTTTAATTCAAGCTGAAATAAAATACAAACTCAGCCAAGTTTTGTCTGACATATATTTATCTTCTCTCTCTATCCCTTTCTCTTCTCATCTATCTCTCTCTTTCTTTCATTCTATCTTTGCAGTTGTGTATCTGTTTCTTTTTGAGGCTACTTCTTCACTCGGGAAGGAGGTTGCTTTGTAGTTTGTCAGCACAGTAGCATTTTGTGTGTGGATGCGAATGGGATTATGACTTCTGTGCATCTCATGTCAAAATTTTACACTGCCCCTCAATTGTTACACCACCCACACACACACACACTTAAATATGTGTATGTGTGCGTGGCATATTATAGTGACGGAATAGGTTTACTCTGTCGAATATGAGTATATTGCTAATGATTTTAACTGGCTGGTCACATTCAATACCTTAAAGATCAAACATATTGGGACTTAAACTCAACTCCGACCACAAGTGGAACTCATACATATGATCCTATGCTGAAGATGCTGGAAAAATGGTTGGTTCTCTGTGCCGCTCAAGCAAGTACCTCACTCCTCCTGCTTATGTCTACCTTTACAAGAGCCAGATCAAACCAAAAAAAGAGTATTGCTATTATATATGGGCAGGAGCTGACTAATCTTCACTTTCCACTCTCGCGAGTCCAAAATCATTGCCACGTCCTTATTATTTTTCATTTTGCAACTCCTTTCTTACAGATGAGACGTCACAAGCCACTCACTACCCTATCGCCATATCCATGAAGAGTGTTTAGGTGATCTACATGCCTTAGTTCCACCAGTCCTAATCTTGTAACAAACCACCCTCATGCCCTTCACCTGGTGAGAGATAAGTTCCACTTAAGCAGCTTCTTCCCACAAACCACTTGCCTTGCAGAACTGACTCCTAAGAGGTTGCTTCTTTGATCACTACAGTCTTAACCAGTTCAAGTCTAGGGTTAACCATTATCTTCCACACATATCCATAACCCTCAACTTCAAGTGGTACCTGGGCTTTGTATAGGTTGAACACCACTGTGAAAAAATGAGGGTCAAGCAGATCAGTTCCCAGGAAACCGACAATAGCACATGAGATTTGATTATAGTGGTGAAGGTTTCGTGCAGTACCAACCACACTTTTTGAAGGGCCGAATTCAGAGACCCAAACGACCCTCCACAGGTTTTGAATTCAGAGTTGTCCTTCTCCTAGACCAGTTGCCATCCAAGGCTATAGAACCTAGTCTATCCTGCTATTTACCCATAGCTGGAGGGAGAAGAAGAGGACTCATACCTGTCTCAAGGGTATTAGCACATAAGTGGATGTAATGGATTCAACTGGAATTTGAACTCCACTCTCAGATTCCTCAATCCAAGCCGCTATCCATTACTCCACCAATGCCTCCTATATATATATATATATATATATATATATATATATATATATATATATATATATATATATATATACAGCACTATCAGATAGTTAAATTTCTGTACTTGCCTGATTTTGACATCCCCAGTATGTAGCTCATACATTTGGCTGCCTCTTTTGCTGATGGATATAAATTCTGTTTTCTTACACTTACACACACTGCCATCAGTAGAATGTCATCTATATTTCATATATTGTTAAGATTACATTTTACTTCAGAAATCTATTGAAAATCAGAAAGAAAAGGATTCTCACTTGTCAGGAATCCATGCAAAAATTGCTGATAGAATAAGGTTATATGTATCATACAAATGAACTGACATTGATTTACAACAGGAATGTATTGAAAATCAGTAAGAAAGGGATTATCAGTGGTCAGGTATTAGGTAAGCTTTACTGATAGAATAGGACTGTTAAATGTTTAAATGATTTTACTCTTGAAAATACATTGAAAATCAAGAAAGAACGTTGTGTTAGGAATTTAGGCAAACATTACTGAAAGAAATTTTTTTTTTTTTATCAATTAACCCCAAGCAAGGCAATAATGGCACTAAAATGCATGGGGTTACTGATAGTGAAAGAGAATGAGAAGACTTCAGAAGGAACCAGAAATGTTGAACAGGAAACAATGGATAAACCTCTACTCCTGTTCAAAAGATCGTGGAGGAGTGTGGTTGGCAAACTTATCTACTCCTATTAATAGGTCTATTATGACCTCTAATGTATATAATTTTGCTATAGAAATATATTGCTGATGACTTTACTATGAGAATACATTAAAAATCATGTAGAAAGGGATTAAGGTAAGTAATATTGACAGAAAAAGGTTTTCTGGTCTGTAATTTTTGAGAGAGATGTTATTTCTATAATATCAAAATTCATCCCCAATCTATCAACTTTTAAAGTGATTGCAGATATTTGAGAGAATCGATTTAGTACATGATTAATAAAACCTGATCCTTGACTTTATGTTCATATAAATTATTACCTTGACTAAACCAAATCTGCTTTTCTGTGTCCTAATCTGCTAGTAATATTAGAAAAAAGGAGAAAAAAATGCTTCTAAAAGCACTTAAAAGGATTTAGTTGTTTTCCTTGCTAGAATAGTAATATCGACTTTATTTATTGTTTAATTTTTTTTATCAAGACAATTCTTGTCTGAAAAGTGTCACCAAAAATATTCAAAGTTAACAATGGAATATATAAAAAGCCTTTTTGTCTTTGATTGGGTGTGAAAGAATGCAAGTTGTGATTCATGACATTTTTAAACTTTCAACACTCGCACTTGTCTGTGTTAATCTTTATTTTTAAGAGTTGTAGAGAATTATATTCATCCATTCTTTTTTTGATTGTAGATAATCTATGAATTATTTCTAATACAAGGAGCCACTTCAAATTTCAGGTCACCCTGTCAATTGGGGTCAAGAATATACAGAGAGGTACTCTCCTTACACATAAAAAAGGTACCAATATCTACTGTTTTCTGGCTCTTGTACAAACAGGGTCATTCTTCTCGGTGACATTTTTCATTTGCTTGTGAGCTTGCAATGGGCCCTTTGCAGTTTTTGGTGAAAGACAAGAGATGTGATGTGGGTTACTCATTGGCCAGTCAGTGGAAAGTTGGGTGAGGGTGCCATTGCATGAAATTTATTTAAAATCAGTTTCAGTCTAAATTTGGAACATGAAGTGTTAGTTTTCACAGAGTTGGAGCCAGAATTCATAGGGATACAAATCTTAGCTTTAAGGTGCTTATGTTCCATGTTAAGGCTATATATTCCTCCAAAAATTCTTCTCTAAGACATAAAGAACGGGCAAGCAAATTGTCATGATGAACATAAGTCACACAATGCACAAGCTCACTCAGTGACATTTTTCTATTTGCTAAGTAACCTTATAGGAGAGTGTTCATGCAGGTGCAGTATGGTCCTCTCTGATTGCCAAGTCACACCATTGTTTCACAATTGATTCTTGAGATAGTGAAATGCTGGATATTTTCCAGACAGACCATATATTACAAAATTGATGCCTAATTTCATATTCAGTATATATTTTTGGATGTTTGATTTTTAAGTGAAAGTTCCATCTTTTCTGCTTGAGTTTCTGGAATGAGAAGTTATCATTAATTAGACTATTTACATTTAGACTATTGTCCTCATCTTTGTTGTAGTTATCACAATGTTGTGCCCTCCGGTCCTCATCAGGTGTATATTGATTCAGGTAACCTGCAGGGAATTCTGAACCGAACTCTTTATTTAATCTAAAGGGATAGACTGTTCTCATTTCACTGCCCACGTCTATTTTATTTTTTTATTTTTTTTTTAGTACTGCTCCATCACTGAATGCAAGTACACACTGCCCAGCCCAGGGATTGAACTCACAATTACTATGTCACCAAATTTACAAGCCAATGCTTTAATCCACTAGGCTAGGTTAGACCAATCGATATACACCTGATGAAGGGCATAATGGTTGAAACATTGTCATAATAACAACAAAGATGAGTACAATAGTCAAAATGTAAATTTCATCTTTACTTAGATAGTATATGATAATAGCATGAAAACAGAATTTGTTTAGGTTCCACATTACCCGCTGACATCCAGTTCCTTCCTTTGTTACTTAGGCAAAACCTTTTTAACTTTGCTTTTGATGCAAACTGCCAGTCTTTGCAGCATTCCCAAAATAAAAGAACTGCAAGATAAATCAAAATGTCTGACTGATGAAGGTTTTGGGTGCAAAAATCCATGGTCCAGAATGATAAATATTCATTCCTATTCTACTTGTTAAAGAAAACCCTGGAATGAACCATTTTCAGTCCTTTCATTTTTCACTGGTAAGAACAATATTCCAATTGAACAGCTACTTCTCAAGGTCCGCTGTTTTGTGAAACAGTCTCCCCAGAGGATGCTTCCTAACCAATACAATTTTAACATCTTCAAGTCTCAGGTCAACTGTTATCTATCCTACATATCCTCATAAGGAGAAAATAGAAATAGAAAGGATGCTTATATTTAGAATCAGAAACTAAAGAGATAATTAAAATTTCTGGAACACATAATGAGGAAAGACAGTTTGGAAAATTCGAACTTCACGAAATATTGAAAGGAAGAGGGATGGAGTAAAACAGTGCATAACTTAACAAGTTGTGTAAATTGATGTCATGATCACCGATGGGACATTGCACATAAAAGAAGAATCTTTTATGTGCCATATCCCTTCAAAATATAGGTGATCATGGCTCTCTACAACTTCCTATCCCTTGTGGCCTTTAGTGTTTTTCTTTTTGTCAAACCTAAGACCCCACCCAATCCCATCTGCCATTCATTCACACAAGCTCATCAGGTAAGTATCCTGCTGCCTTCCCCTATTTCTCTTGCCCCAGTGAGTGTCAAATTCTCCAAGCCCTCCTTCCTCATTATGTGTCCAAGAAATTTCAGCTGTCTCTTTCTGATTCTGAGTATAAGTGTTCTTTTTTTTTTTGTTGCCATTTTCTTTAAAACTTCCTCATTGCTTGTTTGTTCCATTCACAGAATTCTTATTATGCGCCTGTAGAACTACATTTCTAATAGTTAAAAAACAAATTGAATTTTGTGTGTTCTTTTTGTTTTCTTAAAGCTTTGTGTAAATGGATAGTAGAACAGGGATAGCAAACTAAAAGACAAAATTTATTAAGAGCTACAAAGGATAGGAAATTGTGGAGAGCCATGATTGTCAACATCCTGAAGGGATATGCCACAGAGAAGAGGAGGAAAACTTGGCAATGCAAAAGAGAAAAAAAAAAAATTTTTAAAGTAAATCTAACCGGTTATTGCTCCTCAGTCATCAGAACTTGATGAGGGAATGAAAAAATATTTTGCACACACAAAAAAAAAAAAAAAAAAATGAGGAACATGAAGAGAAAATACTTGTGTCAATAAAATATTGACATGGATATATCTATAAACAAATCACACAATGTCCTAACAACCAACCATTTTGTTTGTATAAGGATGGTTTTCTTGATTTATATAAATTATTTGGAGGACAGACTTATCTTCTTTAAATTTGATTTAATTTATGTGAGTCACAAGCCAGTGTCTGTATCAACGAATATTCTCAACTTGCCAACACCCTCTTCGCTATTTGTAGAATCAACACCTTTTCTCCAACTGCTACTTGAAGAGTTAAACATAGTTTCCCTGTATCAGTTAGTAGTGATAATGAAATTCATCTGTCCGTCTCAGCTGAGATGATGTCATAATGTATTGGTGTTGATTTATTGATCTTCACTATCATGATTGGCCAACCAACTTGGGTTTTGATGGTATTTGTACATACTACAAAATTAGTGTTAATGTTTTTCTTTTCTCTGTCTCCATTTCTCTTCAACTGTCCTCCCTCTATCTATAGATTGATAGATATGTATCTGTCTCTCTCTCTCTCTCTCTCTATCTATATATATATATATATATATATATATATACTTCTATCAATCTCTCTCTAATATATATATATATATATATATATATATATATATATATATATAATCTCAGTTTCTCTCTCTACCAATCAATCTCTCTCTCTATATATATATCAATCTATATATATATATATATATATATATATATCAATCTCTCTCTATATATATATATATATAATCTCAGTTTCTCTCTCTACCAATCAATCTCTCTCTATATATATATATATCAATATATATATATATATATATATATATATATATATATATCTGATCATCTCTCTCTCTCTCTCTCTCTCTCTATATATATATATATATATATTATATTTTAAATTTTTATATATATCTGATGATTTGGATATATATATATTCAATGGAATATTATATATGGAATATTAGTGTTTTCTCTATTTTTATATATATATATATATATATATATTTCTGTATCTATCAATTTTCTCTATCATTATATATATATATATATATATATCTCACGCACACACACATATATATATTTGCCAATCTATATCTCTATCACACACACACACACACACACACACACACACACACATATATATATATATATATATATATATATATATATATATATATACACACACACACCTCCCTATCTATCTCTATGCATAATGATTCACTGTTGGGGTGAAAAGTATAAACATACAGATCTGCATTTTCATCATCTTCTCTCACTTGTACTGTTGTCTTTGGAATTTTTCTTAGTTACTTTCTACGAAAGGGTTTCTTTTTTGGTTTTTATAAATAAATAGAAGTAAAAGCAGCTTTATTTAAGTAATTATAAATTCTTTGAACCACAAAACTATTATAAATTTCTTGTTTTTATTTATATATATATATATATATATATATATATATTGAATAAAAACAGACCACTTTAAGGTTCCATGTAATAAATTATTTCACCACAGCCGTTTTAAAGGGCTCTGGATCATCAGACTTTACTTCCAAATGTTGAAATAAAAAATGAAAAGAAATTTACACATTTTTGACGGGCCGTATTAAGCATATGTAAATTAACGAAGTGAGGGGGGAGAGAAGACATGAGTGAGTTAGATGTACCAATTCAATTCTTTATCCTTAAGCCCACTTGGTGTGGGCCAGACAACGCTTAACTTAACGTATGTTATCTCTAGATATAGAAGGGTAAGGTGTGAAGAAGAGAACCAACATAAAAGGGAAAAAGATACAATAAAGTAAATCATGAGAGGAAACCTTAAAGTGGTCTGTTTTTATTCAAATTTATTTGCTCTGAATTTACATTGAGCTCTCTGGATATCATCCTCCTTGGGTCTACCCATACGGATTATCTAGTTTTGCATAAACTATATATATATATATATATATATATATATATATATATATATATGAACATTTTATGTTTATTCTTTTTATAGATACAAGTATTTAAGTAAATGCTCTGTTTATAATAAAAGATAAAAAAAGAATGTTAAACATAAAATGTCTTTAATAAATAAATTAATCAGACTTTGTCTATTTCTTTTTTATATATATATATATATATATATATATATATATAAGTATTCATTGCACATTTATAAATCTACCATTCTTCTGTGCATTGAATACTCCTGTCATATCTGGTCTGGTGCTGCTACTATATATCTGAAGATTCTTGACAAAATTCAAAGATGGGTCTGTAATGTAATCGATCTTGACCTGACATCTCAACTTCCGTCACTTTCTCACTGTGACGTGGCTTTCCTCTGTCTTTTCTACAAAAACTTTCATGGTAGTTGTTCTGATAATATATTATTAAACATTTACATAACCCTGATGTGTGTGAGACAAAACTAAACTTGCTTGACAGATAAATTATTTGAACTGTTATTAATTTATTGACTATGTAGATGTAAGTATGGACATGTGAATCAACATGACATGGTAAAGGTTGCATTGAAGCAGTGTTGATTCCTGTGACCACACTATTAATATCTATAAACACTATCTCTGATAGTGAGTACTCTTTACTCTTTATAAATATTGCAAATTTTTATATATATTTATATTTTGTTGAGGTTAGTATTCAACACGTCTTTTCAAAACCTTACAGTAGATTTTTGCACCTGTTATCATGCAAAAGAAAAAAGAAATTTATTCAATTTCTCAAATTGCTATTGCCCCCAAAATTGCTCTCTCCACTCATGGGACATGTGCCCCACATTCATAATCACTGTCCTATAGTAATACACCATTGCTTGAAATTGTCATTTGAATATTGATATTATAGAGTCCCATAACCTAGCTTCCCGCAATCTCACATTATCTGTAAAATGGTGACATTTTAAAGTCGTTGATGTATAAGCTTTATTTTCCTTTGTGGACAATTATACTTGAACTATAAGAGATAAAGTGGTGTCTATGTTCTGGATAAGTGTTAACAATCCCCAAAGGTGCCAATGGTAACAAAATAACAGCAACAATTACAATAATGAATGAAAAACAAGAACATGGGTTTATTTAACAAAGAAGTCTTTAAGAAAACAAAAAGAACATACAAAATTCAATTTGTTTTTTTTTGTTTTTTGGGGTGTTTTTTTTAACTCTATTAGAAATGTAGTTCTACAGAAGGATACTGAGAATTATGTGGATGGAACAAACAAGCAATGAGAAAGTTTTAAAGAAAATGGCAACAAAAAAAGAACACTTATACTCAATCAGAAAGAGACAGCTGAAATTTCTTGGGTGCAAAATGAAGGAGGACTTGGAGAATTTGACACTCATTGGGGTAAGAGAAATAGGGAAGACAGTGGAATACTTAATGAGCTTGTGTGAATGAATGGCAGATGGGATTGGGTGGCGTCTTAGGTTTGACAAAAAGAGAAACTAATGGCCACAAGGGATAGGAAGTTGTAGAGAGCCATGATCACCTATATTTTGAAGGGATATGGCACATAAAAGATTTTTCTTTTATGTGCAATGTCCTTTCAGGACATAGGTGATCATGACCCTCCACTTCTTTCTGTCCGTTGTAGCTCTTAATAAGTTTTGTCTCTTTGTTATTTCTCCCAAACGCTGTTCTGCTATCCAGTTGCACAAGCCTGTTATGCACTGCTTTCCTCTGTCCCTCTTTCCCTGAATCTGTCCTGTGAGTATCGGATTTTCCAAGCTCGCTTTCCTCATTACATGCCTCAAGAATTTCAACTGCCTCTTCTTGATGTTAAGTATCAGTTTCTTTTTTGTTTCCATTGTCTCTGAAACCTTGTCATTGCTCACATGTTTGGCCCAAAGTATCCTCAGCATCTTTCTGTAGAACGACATAAGCGTATTTTCAGCATGGATTTTATTGAACAAAACTTTCCTGCCTCCACCCCACGATTTTCTATCTTTCAACCAATTTCATAATTTCATCCTATCTTTCTCAATGAAGAACTGGCTGAGATGCAATTTGCAGACTCCCAAGGAATAGACATTTTCATTAATTGCATAATGGTCACCTGAATTCCAAATACTCAGTATGATGACTGAGTAAAAACCTCTCAGCCAAGCTATAATAATTTGTGCCTTGTCACTAAAGAAACATGCAGTCTGACATTATCTTCATGGCATAATATTGTCAATTCTTATAACTAATTCTGGACTGACGCT
This sequence comes from Acanthosepion pharaonis, assembly GCA_903632075.3. Lineage (NCBI taxonomy): Eukaryota > Metazoa > Mollusca > Cephalopoda > Sepiida > Sepiidae > Acanthosepion > Acanthosepion pharaonis. The sequence goes on along the minus strand of CAHIKZ030005487.1, from coordinate 824,514 downwards.
TTATCATTCATTGGTACACTGTGTCGGTCTAATTAAATCGAAGCAATATTTGTTGAAATCAATTCTTTTTCTGAAATTAACTCCTAATCAATTAATCTCTTCCAATTCCACCATATACACACTATCATTTTGTTGGGAAGACGAGTCTTTGCTATGATTAGTGGTGATTCATGTTATCCCTGTGATCTCTTGCATTCCATATTGTTGTAAAGTATCCACATTTCATCATTGTGACCTGGGGTGATAGTACCTGTTAGGCTTTCAGTTATGGGCAAATAGTGAACCCCTAAACAAAAACAAAACACTACAAAATACATTTTCATATAAAAAAAAATTACCAACACTACTTATTTATAGTAAAATGACCAGCAATATATTTTATTTATAGTTAATGGCATACAATTGTGTTCAAAATATTTAGATTTGGGCATTAAATAGTCACAGAGGTTGATATGCTGCTAAACAAAATCACTCAAAAAAGCCAACAGGAAAAGAATCTTTCATGACATTAATCTCTATAATATCCTACAACTTCTTTAAAAAAATCACTGTATATCAAAATATAACTTCAACAAAACTACAACATAAAACATATATCTCATCAACTCTCATAATTATATCCTCACAAACGTGTGTATATGCACAAAAGCTGAGTATCTACCATGTATTCAGCTGTGAAAATCAAATAGCATATATTGTATTTTTATTACTTCAAAACACCCAAGAAAATTAAATTTCAGCATTAAATAAACCATAAAGAGTTGATATGCCGTTAATCAAATCAATTTCAAGCTATGCAGATCCTTTAACCTTGAAGACTGGCTCAACATAATCTTTTCATCTCCTGCTTGATCTTTATTCGAGGTTTGTGCAAGAAGAAAGGGAAAAGAGAACAAACAAAATGTTAAAAATTGGAGCAGGTGCAGTATTTCTTTTAACACCAGAAATTCATTTCATAGCAAACGGATTTTTTTTTTCTTCTTTATTCCGGAGAGACACTGAGACATGATTGAAGCTCTTGTTCTTCTGTCTACCTGTCTCCAGTCTTACTGGAATTTGGTAAATTCTGGTTTACATTAGCAGAGTCAGTTTGAATAGGCAGAAAGTTCCGAGCCAGTTAGGATGTCGAGATCGGTGAAGAAGTGGTAGGAGAGTCCTCACTGACCAAAGAGATGAGCTGGTCTGTTAGCCTGTAATGACAGAAGATGCAAAAGTTGTTATCTATCCCAACACACCCCACTTTTCCCGGCATTCTGTGCTAAGTGAATTCATAGATAAACAACTAAATATATTGGAATATATAGTGTTCCACTTTTCATTTCTTGCTGTAGTGATATTTTCACCTTTTATTTTGCTTGTGAATATGCAATGGACCTTTCCCAGTTTTTTGTGCACACTGATGTTGTTTGAGGCTTGTGCAAGGAGACAGAAAGAGAGCAAAACAAAAATGGAAAAATCAGAATAAGTGAGATGTGATTTCTCTTAATGACAATAATCCCTTTCATGCAAATCTGTATTTTTCTTTCCTTCTCTAGTGAGGCCATGAAACATGAAGAGTCTTTCTTCTATCTGCCTGTCTCTGTTCTAATGTAGTTAACTGGATGCTAGTCAAAAGTCCTCCTCTCTATAAACAAATTTGTCACCTTTATATATGTTTAGAATTTACATGTCCATTCCTCACTAGTTATATCAGACATGCAAGTCCATGCATGTGCCTTTTCCAAATTATAAATGATGGACTAAGCATGGAAAACATCATGGCCTTTTCAATCCTGGTAGGTGTGTTGAATATTCGTAATAATCTTAATCATACAAAGCTAATCATCATACATATCAAGAATAAAAGAGAGCCAGTTAACTCGTCTCTTTTTTTATATCTTCCATGTCCCTTCAAGACGATATTCAGTCACCCCCCCCCCCCGAGGGTGTCATGTGGCACAAGGCCTTTTTAACGTGGGCATTCCGAGCCCGTGGGCTCAGCCAAAAATATGCCCATTTAACCCGTATAAACGGGTTCAGGGCTGGTCTACCTCCCTGAAGGAAACTCCGCCCTTCGGCGGAGCCTCCTTCAGGTTCCTCCCGTCCGGAGGAAGAGAGTTCAGCCGGTCGCCCGACTTCAGACTGATTTGTCCCTTCAAGACATGGGCAATTATGGTTCTCTCCAATGTCCTCTCTTTTGTAGCTCTTAGTAATGTCTTTTTGATATCTCTCCTAATCCCTGTTCTGTCAACCATTTACGCAGTATCCTTATGTAGGTTATTCGCTGCTTTCCTCTGTCTCTTGTGACATCGATATGTTTTGTGTGTGTTAGATTTTCTAAGTCTTCTTTCCCTACTATGTGCCCTGGAAATTTCAATTCTTTCTTTCTGATTCTAAATATGTGTTCTTTTTGTTTCCATTTTGTCTAAAACTTCATCATTGCTCACATGTTTAGTTCATGGTGTTCTCAGTATCCTTCTGTAGAATCACATTTCTGATGCCTCAAGTCTCTTCATCTGTGAGGAAATTGTTCAGCATTTACTGCCAGATAGGAGGACCGATAATAAATGACAGTTCAGTATTCATGGATTTTTAATACTGAGTAGCAAGTTCAATCCTCACTGGGGGCTCCATACATGGTCATGTGTTTCATAAATAATTAAGATTTTTTGAGAGAGAATTTGGCTAGAAATGTTAACCCTAGAACACTAACCATGGGTATATAGTACCCAGCGCAAATTTTCCTATTTTTAATTAGTTTTCAGTACCTGATTTTCTTACCTAAATAATATATTTTTCAGTTCTTATTAATGTTAACTCAAAGTACAAAGTTTGAAGTGCCTGCATGTACAATATTTCAAATAAAGATTTATATTTAATATTTTTCTTCTTTTTTTTTTTTTTTTTTTTTTTTTTTTAAATCTGGTATGATATACCCATGGTTAGTAGTGGTATAACTTTAATTGATGGTTAGTGTTCTAGGGTTAATGTGTCCTTAGGTGTCTTAAAGAATAATGGTCAGCTAGTTGGTCTTTTTGATCATTGCTATTGTGTTTTGAGATTAGTCCTTACTGGATGCCTTCTATTTCTGGCTCTTTATCAAAAATAAGCAACACTTAGTATATAACTTTAGCCTGGCCTTTATTTTTAAACGGCATTTGAACGTGTTCAACATTTTTGGTTGCATTTGTTGCTGTGATTTTTGAGATATTTGTGGGAATTGATCCAGGAATAAAAACATCTGAACAGACAATCAGGAACTGAGTCAGAAATGTGATGTCAAAGTTATGAAGGTGGGATAGATTGTAGGTTTGATTCTAACCAACCAATAAACAAAATAGTAATATAATCCACCTTGCCTGGCTCTTTCAAGGAGTGTAATTTTTCATCTAAATAAAAAGGTTAATTAATAGTGAAAACACTGGCTTACAGTTGTAAAATCATCACACACTTAAAACTTTTGTGGGAAGGGAGAAACGAGGGAATTCAACTGTAATCTTATGACGGAAATAAAATAAAAGATATTATTTCGTCTTCAGAGAAAATTTATAAAAATGAGTTCCAGTCAACCCTTCATCTGATTGAAGGGCAGTCAATATTTACATATGTATTCAAAGAGTCAGTTATATGCCATGTGTGATACACGCTTAGGCAATCATGTATCTTTCGATACATGACTTACAAGGCAGATTTTTTTTTCCGCAGTAGGTTGCTATTTCTTTCTGCGGTAGACCAGTAGCCATCCAAGGCTATAGAACCAGGTCTGTCCTGCTATTTACCCATAACTTTGGGGGGGGGGGAGAAAAAGAGGATTCATACCTTTCCCAAGGGTATTAGCATGTAAGTGAATGTAATGGATTCAACTGGAATTCGTACTCGGCTCTCTGATTCCTCAATCCGAGCCACTATTCATTATTCCACCATGCTCCTTTCGAAGAGAGATATATAAAATGCTAAAATAGTTAACCAAAGGCTGTATTTTTTCTTCCTTCATTACAACCTTGCTCTCTCTTTCAAAGCTGACTGGACGTGTTACCGAAACTGTTAATAAGAGTCCTAACTCTTTATTTTCTATTGTTACTTCTACAAGGAGAATTACTTGTAGGCAACATATAGTTTTTTTTTTGTTTTTTTTTGTTGCAATTTGACACAAACATTTGCCACTGCGAGATTATGCCAGTAACAAGTAAGAATTTGTTATCATTTCTTTCTTTCTATGCTGAGTTTCACTTCAAATGCTAATAGTTGCCATTATAGTTTTTCTACCTTCCCTTTCCCATAACAATCAGACTTGAAATCCTGACACAGTATATAAATTAATCAAAATAATAATGATACACATACCAGGATTAAGAGTTTAATTCTTGGGGTCACTATAGTATGTTGCTAGGGTAATGAGTCAGGCAAACATTTGTACCTTAACATGTCTGAACATGTTCCCATTTTTGCTTTCTTGAGGAGAAGACAAAATGAGTTATTTTCACCCTTGTACAAGGCCCAAGAGCCGCTCGAATTAGAGGGTTACAGAGTAAAAAGTAAGGGACACAGTTTATGAAGAAAACAATAGTTAACCCTAGACTTGAATAGATTAAGATTTTAGTGATCAGGGAAGCATCTTCTTGAGAGGCAGTTCCACAAAGTAGTGGTTTGTTGCTGAGCAGTAGAGGAAGTTGTACTTTTTCATGTTGGTTGAAAATGAGTAAAAGGAATCAGGAGCAGCATATTAACATCAAGTTTTGTGTGAAGCTTCGTAAAAGTGCTGGTGAAACGATAAAAAATGGCTTATGTGCTGCTTGCTATGAAGAAATTATGTGGCACAGACAGTTCAAGGAAGGGTAAGAAGACATACATAATGATATGAGAATTTGGCAGACCAAAACATCGCAGATGCAAATGTGGACAAACTGAACTTTTGTACGCTTAGATCGGAAATTGTGTGTGCATGTAATAGCAAAAAATCTGAGTATAGTTAGGGAAAAAGTGCAGCAGATTCTTGCAATGGATTTAGGAAGGAGAAAAACAATGCTTTAAAAGTTTGAGTTCCTAGCCAAGAAATCCATTGCAGAAATGGGTCACCCACCTTATTCACCAGACTTAGCCTAAAATCAGTCGGCTAGTTCAAAAATTGAAAAATCCCCACAAAGAATAAAGATTTGCTTATGTCCCTGATATTCAGCAACCTAAACTTTCCAACACCTTCTGATAGTTCACTCAGTTTATGTGCCATGCGTGATACACACGTAGGTGATCATGTATCTTTCGATACATGACTGATGAAGCAGATTTTTTTTCCCCGCAGTAGGTTGCCATTTCTTTCTGCAGTAAACCAGTTGCCATCGAAGGCTCTAGAATCCGGTCTGTTCTTCTATTTACCCATAGCTGGGGGAGAAGAGGATTCATACCTTTCCCAAGGGTATTAGCACGTAAGTGAATGTAATGGATTCGACTGGAATTTGAACTTGGCTCTCCAATTCCTCAAACCAAGCCGCTATCCACTGTAGCTCCTCCTGATAGTTACAAGGATGAAAACCCTGAACTTTAACCTGACAAGTAGATTCTCCAATATGACAATGCTCTTGTACATGATGTATTTGAATTTCACAAATTGCTAGCTATCTACTTTATTCACCAGATTTAGCCCCCTTTAATTTCAGGCTATTTCCTAAACAGAAAAATTCTCTGAAAGGACAAAGATTTGTTGATATTCCAGAAAACCAATTTGAAGAATGTTTCCAGCAATGCCACCATTATCTTAGAAAATCCATTTGGGTTGTAGCAGCACCATGTATACTGCAGCCATAACAGCTGTGGGCAAGATGACCTAGCAGTACCCATCCCTCTTGAATCTGGTTTTGAATTCAACGTCGCTTTCCCCACTCCTAGACTGGTTACACTACCAAGTCTGAAGAACTTAGTCTACTCTGCTATTAACCCATAGCTGAAGGAAGATGAGGTCATACCTTTTCCAAGAGCATTAGTGCAAATGGAATAAAGCAGAATCAACTGGAATTTGAATTTTGGTATGGTAATTTCGCTTTCTATGCTAATAGCTGTTTTGCTATTCTCACATAAAGAAAAAAATTAAAAAAAGAATTAAAAAAAAAAAGAAATTGAATAACATTTCTAATATATTCTGAAGATAATGTGAAAAAATCCAAGCACACACACACTACAATATCATGATAGCAAAATTCTAAATGTCTTTAAACTGAATAGATATTAATCTTTAAAAAACAAAAAGACATTATTTTAATCCAATGCATCCATAATATTTAGGAACTTAAAATTTCAGTAAGATTATCCAATATCTTATGTATCGACTCTTTCATTCTTTGAATGTATCTTCTCATTCTTATCCTTATCCCATTAGATTGACCAATAGACATTCCAGTAGTATTGACAATTAAGATTATCCATTATTTCATGCCTCTACTATTCTTTCATTCTTTGCCTGTATCTTATTCTTTTCCTTATCCCAAAGGATGGACTCATCTACTCTTTTTTTCACTCTTGCCTGTATCTTCCCATTCTCTAAATATTATACAAACAGGAATGAATTTCATCTAAAAAAAAAGTGTGGTAAAAAAAATGAAATGTACAAATATTTTCTGCTGCTGCCGCCTCTCATTTACCTTTCTTTTGCTCTTTCTAGCAATACTTTTAATGTAATGCAGTTTTCCATTTTTCCATTGTCGTCTGCCTTTCAATCTTTTGCACATTTTTTTTTTTTTTTTTTTTTTTTTATATCCAGCCAGCAAGTCTTTCTTTTGTCTCCATTCTTTCTACTTTGTGCATAAAATAACGATTGACTGCTTGTTTCTAAATATGTCCATCTGCTACAGTGGCAGACTAACCCCTGTTGCAGACTCTTGCTCAGACATATTTGTTTTTCGTCACCCCGTGCTTTATATCGCAACTATGCTGAACAGAACTTAGTTACAGTTTCTTGGAGAGAGTGTATAATCTGGGATGATCTTGAATAATCAAGTATTCTGAAAACCTTGGTCACGAAGGACTTGTGACTATATATATATATATATATATATATGTATATAAATAAAAAGAAAGAACAGTAAGATATAAAATCCGGTGTTCTTATAGATATTTTTATTTTTACAAAATAGTGCTCAATGTAAATTTACAGAGCATTAATATTATAAATTAATTGATTTAAAATATGTTTTTTTTCGCTACACAGAGCTTCTATTTTTGAAACATGGTTGGAACTGTGTAGCGAAAAAAAACATTTTAAATCAATTAATTTATAATATATGTGTGTGTGTTTGCACACTATAGTGTACCTGTGTCATAAAAAAATGACAGCAATTGTTAATAAGTTTTTCTAATGATATGCAATGAAACAAAAATCTTAAAACAATGTATTGAGATTCAATAATGCAGAGATAAAGAATTCACAACTAAAATAGAGGAAAATGTACCATTTAATTAATCTATTCCCTTTATATTTTTTAGATGTTCAATGGTATCTGTGAATAATTGACTACTCCTGGTATTATATAAATCACTTTCTGGTTAAAAGTTTTTTTTTTTTGTGTTTAATATAACAGTGAAATCTCTTGGAGAAAAAATAAGCAACAGAACAATGAAGACAGTGATGACAAAACATATTTTAAGATAAAGCTGAAGCAACAGGATCACTTAATGGACAAAAGTATCTGAGTGTTTCACATGAAAGGCTTGAACAAATCAGGCTGCAAAACTAAAAGTAAAGAAACTGATTAATTAAACAGTTGATTTTGCTCAGTAACTAATTTTGTCTAAATTCAGCTAATTGTATAAATTTTTAAGATGATTAAAGGAAGTAATCACTTATGAATTTACTAAAGTTGATTTATCTTCTTTTTCCACTACAGATGGGACAGGATATATATAAATTACACATTGATAATTATTATATGGTTTGATCACACACACACACATTTTATATATATATATATATATATATATATATATATATATATATATATATATATATATATATATATAATTGTGTGTATGTTTAGTTTCTTTTACATTTTTCTACTTTCTTGATTATTATGAATATGTATATTTTTTGGACAGAAAACAAGATTCAATCTAAATAGGGCTGGTTATTGCTTGGAGAGTGCATTATGATCTTTGAAGTAATAATCATACTTACAAACAAAATAATGATAATATAGATTGTTCAAATAAGTATTAATTTTCATCTCTTTAGTTTTTAATTATAAACAGTCTAAGGGAACTAAAGTAAAGAATATGAAAGCTGTGAGCAGACACTTCAGATATTGGTAAATCATTTTAAAGTCAGCTATGAAATTGTCATCTGTATACAACTACTTTCTCAGGTCAGAGATTAAAAATGGCTTCAAGCAAATAAAGCCAATAGCTTTTAGTGAGGACCTCTTTCTTTGAACTTTCTCTACTGGCACTACAAATCACAAATAAAGAGCTGTGCCAGATAAGAGAGACAACATCACTTGAGGACTTCCAACAGTATTTACAGCTAAAATGGATAGCTCATGTAAGTCAGTAAGAAAATGATGACATAATCAAGATACTACTTGGAATAAAAAGCTCAGAAGGAAGCATTCATTATTATTATTATTTCATTCCAGTATTAATAGATATTTCCTTCCTAACCTTTTTATTTGAATGTTAAGATATTGATTATATCATTATTTTCTCTTTGAGTTACATGTGCTATCCATTTTAGTTGTTGCCACTGTTGGTAGTCCTCAAGTGATATGGTTTCTGTTATTTGGTTCAGTTCTTTGTTAGTAATTCTGTAGCCCCAGTCCACACTGTTCAAAAAATAAATGATCTTTGCTAAGACCATCAGACTTCAGTCACTCAAAGCCTTTTTTCACCATTGATCTTAGGAAGTAGTTGTATACGTCTGACAATTTAGATATTCCTGAACGGATTTGGCACCATGCATGACATCCATAGGTTGCAAAAGGGGTTGTTTTATCCAATACTGAAAGTTGCTATAAAAGAGAGAAATGTCAGCTGTATATAACTGCTTTCTAAAATCCATGATGAAAAATGTCTTCCAGCAAATGAACTCTGTAGTTCTTTGAGAGGAATATCTTTCTTTGGACCTCATGGACTGGTGCTACAAAATCATAAAGAACTTCACCAAATAACAGAAATCACATGACTTAATGACTACCAACAGCAGCAACAACTAAAATGGATAGCACATGTAACTTGAAGAGAAAATAATGATATAAACAAGATATTGACTTTCTAAACTACTTCCTTTCCAAAGAAGCCACCATTAATACTGGAAAGAGTGATAGCAATGTACTTTTGTTGAAAAAGTTACCACCGATAGAACTTGAAAAATACTGTAATTTTGTACTACCGAAAAAAAACAAACAAAAAAAAAGCAGGAGAAATTTGCTTTGAAGAAACAGTAAATATTTTGACTAAAATTTTTAGTGAGAAAAGTTTGTTATTCAATACTTGTTGGAAGTGTATGAACCTGACAAAAAATGATGAAAATTTTGTTGTATATGCTGGAATTACAAGGAATGTAAATGATTCAAATTAAATGAACTGACTTTGGATATGTTTAAAGGATTAATTTTTGTTCAAGGATTAACGACAAAAAAAGATGCAGAAATATGTGCTAGAGTCCTAAAGAAACTTGAACAGAATCAGAAACTAACATTACAAGAACTATCAGACGAATGTCAGAAAATCCTAAACCTGAGACGCAAGACAGAAGAAATTGAAGAAAAAGAATGTGCATACATACAAGTTTAAAGAAAAATGTGGAAAAAAAAAATTAATCCATGTTTCAGCTGTCCCTTCAAGTGCTAAAAGTGTGGAAATGTAGGACATAAAAATCACACCATAAAACTAAAGCAAGGAAAAGTTCCCACAAAAAAAAAAAAAAATCATGCAGTGTTGCAATGGAAAAAGCAATTACAGAAAACCAAAGAAAATTTGTGTATGTGAAAATATTAATAAATAGATTTTATAAATTTCAACAGAAAGTACCACTGGCTGCTTAGTGAATAAATGCTGAATGAATATAGGGAAACAGATAATACCATATGTACTCGAGTACGGTGTGAGTTTTTATGATCAGTTTTTGTACAAAGAAATAGGGGGTTGTAGTATATGCAGGTAATTTTTTTGAAGAGATTAAAAATCATGAATTTTCAGTGTATGGAGTATATTTTACTTAGAATGACTTGAATTATCAAAACCCAAGATATGTACCTCAACTTGCATTATGTACCAGTAATCCTAACAAAAAGGTTGTCATTAGAAAGGCAATACCTCAGCATTTTAAACACTTGTGAAACAAAGATGAATTCAAATTTGAGACTGGAAAAAAATCTATTAATAGATGAGGTTTTGCTCTTCATGTAGTGACAAAAGGGGAAATAAATTTTGGCTCTGTAGGAGGTAGGCCCAGGGTAAAGGAGCTACTGTAGTCAGGCATGAACAAAAACAAAAGTATCTAAATCTTTGTATCAGATATTTTATGGTAAGTGGTTTTCTCCACCATTTTGGGATAGCTTTATACAAAAAAGAACGAGGATGATTTATTTGTTATGAAATATGCCCAGGGTGATGCCCAGCACTGCAATATTTGACTGTGGTAGGCCTACTAGTATTACATTATACAAGAGGTATATGAAAAAATCAGGTTATCTACTATACATGAAATAGGCTTATACATGAGTATATACAGTATTACTGTTATCATTATACTACCTACAGTTCTGATTTGATTTGGTTTACTTTGTTTTACAGCATATCAACCTCATCCGGTTATTTAATGCTGACAAGAATTTTGGGATTGGTTTATATATGAATAGAATATGTATTCTCTGTAAGAAATATTGTTTGCAGGTTATGTTTCATTGACATATTTTTGTAAAGAGGGTTTTTGTCATGAGTCAAATGTATTGCTGGTAATTTTTTTTTTTTTTTTTTTTTTTTTTTTTTTTTTTTAATATATTGCTGGTAATATTTTTTTTTTTTTTTTTTTTTTCAAAAATGCATTGCTGGTATTTTTACTATAAAAAAATCTATTTTTATACTTTCATAGTGTTTTGATCTGAGTTTTTTTTTTGGGGGGGGGTAACTATTTGCCGATACTGGAGACCCTAACAGGTGCTACCACCCCCGGGTCAGGTTAGACCTGGGAATCAATCAGAAGCCTTGCTGGCTATAGTTCTGAAAGAATAAAAGTTTTTCTCAGTATCATTAAGAAGAAAAAAAATTAAATGTATTTTAAAATCTGATTTTAAATCTAAAATATTGAACTGTTAAACATTTTTAATTTGTTCAGGGTTTGCAGACTTATTAGAGGATAGTCGATGCTGCCTTTTATTGATTAAACTTAGAGACAGCTAAACTGACCATGGTCAGGTCACATCGTACTAGCAAGACTAATTATACTCTGTCTGCCTTTTATTTGAGAGAATTGTGTATTTAAAGAGAAAAGCTTGAGGGGAAACACAACCATCTTGTCCAGTCTGAAGGAAAAGAAAGGAAGAATTTGTCAGTTCTAAATACAACCTTCTTAAATTACTAATTCAGTCTAAACTGAGACATTGCCTCACGCTATCTTTGTCAGTCTGTCTCCTATATATAAACACACACACAACTATATTTAGCTACATGTTAACACCCTGATCATGCATCTTAGATAAGCTATGACTGTCCTTTTAGATTTAAGATTTTCAAAACACTACTATTGTGTGTTTTTAACATAGGACAGAAAATGGAGTACTGAATTTCAAAGGCATATTACAATAGAAAAGATGCCTTCCAAAAGTTAAGCAAAGTATTAAGAAACACTAAAATTTCATTAGAAACAGAAAAGTGTACTAGACTGTTATGTAATATCAGTCCTCTTATATGTCAGTGAATGATAGATGATCTCATCACAGTTGAATAAAAAACTCGAGGCAACAGAAATGTGGTTTTACAGAAGTATGCTAAGAATACCATGGACTGAACATGTGAGCATTGATGAAGTTTTAGAGAAAATGGAAACAAAAAAGAGACTTACAGTTAGAATCAGAAAGATATAGTTTAAATTTCTAGGGTACATAATGAGGAAACAAGGCTTGGAAAATTTGACACTAACAGGAGCTTGTGTAAATAGTTGGAAAAACAGGGATTAGGAGAGATAGCAAAAAGACAAACATTGCTAGAGCTACAAAGGACAAGAAGTTGTGGAGAAACATGATTTCTCATCTGAAAAGACATGGAAAACAGAACATTGTTTTGATCTCTCAATACTTCAGCTTATCAAAAAGGTTTTTTGATTTTGTGTGTGTTTTTGTACACATATACATATACAGGGAGATTGAAAAGTAACTCCCTATTTTATATATGAGTAGCCAGCCAGGAGTCCTGACTTAACACCCTGTGATTTTTTTTTTTTTTTTTTTTTTTTTCTTTGGGGTTGATTAAAGGAGCAAGTCTACAATACCAAACCAAGACTTTGGAAGAACTTGAAGGGAGAATCCAAGAAGTTATGTCTTCCATACCACAAGAGTTCCTGGTGAAACCAGTTGACGTAATTCCAGGGTAGCTTGAGAAGCTGGTAACAAAATCATGTGCCCATATCACATTTTGAATAAAATCTCATGCAAAACACTTTGCTCTCATATCCGTTTTTTTTTTTTTTTTTTTTTTTTTTAAATTATATGATAGGGCATTAATTTTCAATCATATATATATATATATATATATATATATATATATAGCTCTGACTATATGTCAGAGCTATGCTGCCCGGAACTGTTCCTGGTAGGGCCTCTCAAAAGCGGACAGGTCTGACACACACGCCGACTAACAAGGGCTCTGGTGAAAAATCCAAGGAGCGTCTGCATCGGTAACCGGCAGCTTCTGGTCGTTCCTGTCTCTCGTCTGTGGAAACCCCGCGGCAAGCAAGAACGTTATCCCGAGTAGGCCTGGGTACCCTACTTCTGTAATTTATCCCAAGAATCTTCTTCTCATAACAGGAAGAAGCCGATATCAATCCGCCCAGGGTGAATGCCGCATCAGTACAGTAGTAGTACAGTGTATATATATATATATATATATATATATATATATATATATATATTTTTCCAAGCGTAGCTTAGATGTGGCACAAGGCCGATGTGTATGGGGCACCCAGTGAGGATCAAACTCACTATTCAGTCGTAATTGTTCTAGCGAGACAAGCTTGCTAACCATTACACCACCTCGAGATGCCCAATATATATATATATATATATAGTTTATGCAAAACTAGGTAGGTATGTCAACATCTTGATTATATCATTAATTTCTGTGAGCTAAAGGTGCAATCCATTTTAGTCATTGCAGCTGTTGGTAGTTCTCAAGTGATGTGGTTTCTGTTATGATGGTATTGCCAAAAGCAATCATAAGAAAATCTCCCTCCCTTGGGGGACCCTTTGGTCACCAATGAATCTAATGTCACGGTGTAGTATACCCCATACAAATGCCCTAGGCTTACTTGACTACAGACAGAGATGTATAATTCTACCAAACCAACAAAGAACTTTTCTCAAGAGTAAGTCTCTCATAATCTTTCATATGAATTTTGCATACCTATGAAAAAGGGTGTATACACACACACACACACACACACACACACACACACTTCACTCTTTTTGTTTTCTTTCTATACATTTTACTAAGGTAATAAAATGTTCTTTTTTTTGTTTTCATTCACCTACTTTCATCTGAAGAAGTTTCAATATGTTCACTATGAACTAAAATTACTATATTATCAACTACTTATAATTATCAAATTTCTATACTAAATATACAATTGGTAACCCTGCTAGAATGACATAAGGCTTCAAGTATGTGGATCAAATTCAAAACAGTTCTAATTGTCTCTCAGAGTTGCTTGTGAACCATTACTGTATGGTTAGGAGTCTATAGATTATTGATATTAAGTTTAATGTAAGCCAAGGCTAAATGATGATTGGTTTGGGAAGTTCTTATTGTATCTATCTTAGTAAGGGTTTATCTGGCTTGGGAATTGCTTTATGATCATTTGGAGAAGTCATCATCAAGAACCAAATAAATAAATAAAAACTGACATCTGGAATTAATTGCCTTTTCTTAAAATGATTCTGTTCAACACTTAAATCAAGGATTAGATTGACCTTATAACAATTAAAGAGGAGATAACCCTGACCTATTATGCAAGAGGATGAAAATGGTAAATTATTCCTCTTTTTTTTTTTTTTTTTTAAATTAGATTTTTCCTTTGATATTTTTTTTTATTAATGACTTTTAAAAATATCATTCACTTATTTTTTTCAAATTTTCTCAAATGAAGGATTGAAAAACTGGAATATTTAATAAAAAAAAATATACAAGTTTTAAATTATTTAGTTATCATTGCATTGTTCCAGTAAAAAAGAGCTTTGGCAGCTGAGGGAGTCAAGCTTAAATTGATTGATTTGTTTAATGGCATGTCAACTCCCTATGAGTCATTTAATGCCGAAATTTAATTTTCTTAGGAGCTTTGAAGTTATAAATATGTTGTTCTTCTTTCACAGTTGAATACATGGTAGATGATACTTAGCTTTTGTGCATATACATGTTTGTGTGGACATAATTACTAGAGGTAGTGATATGTGTTTTATGTTACAGTTTTGTTTTGAAGTTATATTTTGGAGTACAGTTTGATTTCTTTAAGAAATTGTAGGATATTATATGGATTAATGTCATAAAAGAGTTCTTTCATGTTGATTGGCTTATTGTTGGTAATTTTACTATAAATAGGTATTAGGAATTTTTTTAATATAAAAATGTATTCACTATTTGCCCATAGCTGGGATCTTAACAGGTACTACCACCCCAGATCAGGGTGGACCTGGGAATAACGGCAATTAAGACTCCTCAAAACCTCCAATCTTCCAATCAGAGGTCTTGTTGCTGGATGTAGTTTGTCATACCCAGGATTCGAGAAGCTTAAAAGTAAGACTTCAACAACTGAGAAGGCAATAAGGCTATTAGATTTAAAGCTCCAAATTTAATCTTCAGTAGTGTCCCTTGAATAGACTAGTGGATTAAAGTGTTGGTCCATAAATTTGGTGGTAGAGTAATTATGAATTCAATACATGGGCTGGGTAGTATGAATTCAGAATCAGTGGAAACATGGAGAGCAATAATTGAGCAGTGTTAAAACAAAAATACCCCCCCCCAAAAAAACAAGATGTGTTATCCCTAGATATAAGCCACAATAATAATAAAAAAAAAAAACCTACCCTGTAAATTAAATAAAAGGTTCAGTTTGAAGATTATTCAGATTGGCAAGTGTCTAAAGAAGGCAGGAGAACTCAATGGCTGAAATGTGATAATAGCAACAAAGTGGAGGACATAAAACCAAATGTAAATAACTTCTCATTTCTGAAATTCAGGCAGAAAAGATGAGGACATTAGTGTGAATATAAATGATGAATTACTCTTCCTAGAAGTTAAAACAGAAACTGATTTCATTTAGTCTTTAACATTTCCTGTACTACTTCACTTAACATTGTTCTGTGATACTGTGGACACCCACATAGAAAGAGTAGAGGTGGTTTTATCATGGTCTCAAGTGATTCTGTTTGATAAACTGGTAGATGGTTCCTTTTGATGTTCAAAGTGCTATCCACTTTAACCAAAGAGGAATGTGAAGTAAATACAAAGATGAGGGACTTTTGAAGATCAAGTGGCAACAAAACCGGAAATAGGATATATCCAGATGCTGGTCTACATTTATACTTTGGATCAGAAAGAATTCTGGTCTGCAAGAGATGGATGTGTCTATTGCATGGTTCCGAAGCCTCCATTAAGACTGCCAGCCACCATGATAATGTATAAATAAATTCACTTGCATTATATTTATAGGTTTTATCACAATTTTAATCATCACTTTTTAAAACAATAAATATTGACAAGGATGGAAGGTAGTTAAAATAATAAGTTTCAATAAAAAAACTATCCTTTTGACACTTACATTTTTTTTATTTTTGCAGGCACGGAGGTCCAAGTTTACCAGTTTTCTCTTCTTTTATATCCATAAAGTTTGAGGATTTAATTTTTTTGTATCTGGTTACCTCAGTTGTTTGTATGTGTAAATTACAACCCAATTTTTTTCAGAACCAGTTCTCTCTCTCTCTCGCAATTCTTTTTCTAAAGAATTAAAATATGAAACTAACAATTTTAATTATCATGCTTCAGATATCTGAATATTTCATTAATAAAATGAGCAAAAAAAATACATAGTTTATGATCTTTTTCATTTTTTCTAAGGTTAGCATGAGGGAATTGAGCCAACCCAACTACAGGAAACTGATTTGGGTTGAAAAACTCTTGAAATTAATACTAGAAAAAGAAAAACTTAAATTTGACATCAATTTAAAGTTGCAAGCTTCTGTAATTTTGCTAATGGGTTCTGAACAAACTGGTTGAATCCTGTTAGTCATTTTTGTTAAAGGCAATATATGAAGAATGCCTGATAATATTCATATGAAAAGGCTAATTAAAAACTCTTAGCTTGGTCAATTGATTTTACTCTAAGACCAGCTTTTAACAAATGTAGGACTAAAAACTGGAACTGCAAATTTCTTTTTTGTCCCCAGAGGCTTTGGTAATAGTAATATTAGCTGTTTCCTTATAACATTTGGCAGTCATTGACTGAGAAGCCAGTGCTACTTTGAGCTGAAATTTATAAAATCTTTCTTATAAAACATTTTTTCAGGAAAATAGGTTTCTCAAAATCTTCTACAGCAGGTAGCGACAGAGAGTATGAAGAAGGGACTAAGCATAAACTACAAGAAAACAATGCATGGTCATCAGTAAAAGGACAAGCCCAAAATGCAGTTTATAGGTCAGGAACACTAGAATCAAGCAGACTCGGAAGTTTAAATATCTAGGAAGCTTTCTGACAGAGGATGGTAAATGCAACATTGAGATCCGTAGACGTATTGGGATGGCCAAGGATGCATTCCAAAAGCTGGGAAGAGTACTGCAAGACAGGAGGATTTCTTTGGTAATGAGGAAAAGAATACTGAGCTGTTATGTGACTTCTTTATAGCAGCAAATGTTGGACAATTTCCTCAAAAATGAAGAAGACTCTAGGTGATGGAGATGTGGTTCTACAGAAGGATGCTAAGGATATCTTGGACCAAGTGTGTGAGCAACAATGAGGTCTTAGAGTTTCTTCGTGGTTATGATTCCAATTTAAAATATATAAAAATGCGACATGTTCGTATAAATGTGAAATTGAAAAAGACAAGCTCAGTAGAAGTCAGGGAGTGATGATTTGACAGTTGAACTGCTACTAGCATTATGGTGCCAGCACCTTAAACATAGGTATATGTATATTTATTAATATATATTTCTTGGCTCAACCACATTGGGCATTGATATGGTTATACGTTCGAGTAAATTTTGCAAAAAGAGGATGCAAACAAGGAGGAGGCTTATACTTAACATAAGGAAGAAGCAGCTGAAGTTCCTGGGACACATAATGAGGAATGAGGGCCTGGAGAATCTGATACTCATGGGTCGAATAGAGGGAAAGAGAGACGAAGGAAAACAACACATGACATAGCTATTGGCCTTAAACAACTGGATGACATGACATGGTCTGGGGGAGGTGGCAGTGGGAAGGAACTTGTCCTTCTTGCAAAGGGTTGATAAACCGTAGAAAACAAATCAATCAATCAAATCATTTTGAATGTTGTCATGCTATTGAGTTTATAGGTTAAATGAATTGAATATATAAGATATATGAAAGTTTTCAATGTAATGGTTTCTCATCACAGTACATTTCTAAACAAAGTTTTCCATCAATCTGTTGGGTATGTTGATTGTAAATAGTAAAAAAAAATATTGATTAGCAGTGGGAAGAGTTCCTAATAAGTTTAAGTGGTAACAAAATCTAAACCTGACCATGCTGAAGAGTGACATTTATTTAGATAAATGGAACAGTAAGCCCTTTCTGTTACATATTTCACTAAACATGATTGGTAAGGGATTTCTGTTAATTTTTATTTTATTATATTTTTCTTGTATGCAAACAAGAGATTTCTTTTTTGGACTTAGTGTGTGATTGTGTGCCCCAAGTGTTTTTGGCTAATGTTAGCCCCTTTTCAAGGATTTTGGTTAGAGAGATATAAATAGCTTGTGATGGAAAGATGGACAGACAGGCTGATAGATGGACACATAGATATGAATAGTCTGTAATAGTTTCTTTTTTGGACTTAATGTGTGAATGTTTGTTCCAAGTGTTTTTGGCTAATGTTAGCCATTTTCAAGGGTATTAGTTAGATATGAATAAATTGTGACAGACAATTGGATTGATAAACAGACAGGTGGGCAGACAGATGGGTAGATAGACATGAATAATTTGTAATAGTCTTGGTTGACAAATCAATGGAATCATAATAAATAGGAGATTGGAAAAATCAATAAAAAATTTAATAAATGAGCATGGTTAATAAACAATGGGTTTCTTTCTTTCCATTTGTTTCATATGCAAATTGTTGTTGACTCAGTTTCAGCATAATGTTTATAGAGTTGAAATTGTGGTCTGATATGTTACAGTAAACTACCAGTGCATTGAAAGTGTTCCTCACAGAGAGCAGTTGCATAACAACACTTTAAACACAATACTTGTTCACCATAAGGGTTTATAGCTTAAATGAATTGAACACATGTGATATTTCATTAAAAGAAAATGTGTTATGCAAAGGTTCCCCATCAGAGTACATTTCTAAATAAGAATGTTTAGCAATCTATTGAGTAGGGTAATTATGAATGGCCAAAAATGTACAAATGGCATTGTGGGAGTTTTAATAAGCTTTGGGAGGAGAGGTTTGGAAAAAATCCAAAAATTAACAATCATAAGGTGGGACATTCGTTTTGCAGATGGGAGTATTTAGTGGGAATTTCTGCATATGCTGTTGTGTTTTTTTTTTTTTTTTTGGTCCCCCATATATGATGATGTATTCTTCATACTGTTTTGAAATATTTGAACTGTAAAAAAATTTTTAATGTTTACCAAAGTTAAGCAATGTTTAGCCTGGTCAGTACTTAGATGGGTAACTGCTTGGGAATACCATGTGCAGGTCGTGTAATGGATATGTTATATACCGTACCTATGAACACTAATGGGTATGCCCCAATCCTCATAAATACATTCAACACTATTGTAAGTGGGGGGTAATATGCTGTCTAAGTAGTCCACCAGTAGCAGTGGTTTACCTACTTCTTCACCGCTGGCAAGTATTATATTTTGTTGATGTTATAAAGATTACCATTTCATTTGCAGCTTTATGGTTATTCCTCATTCAGTTGCAACGGATAGATATGAACCAAATGTGTTACACGTGGACAAACTCAAACGCATACAAGCTCACATATAAACAAATATAAATATATATATATATATATATATATATATATATATTTGTTGATTGATGTGAGTTTGTAACCCTGGGTTTTCACGCTTTTATCGTCAGACAAACTGATTAATTTTTTTTTATAATATATATAATAATAATAATAATATAACAATATAATAATAATATACAATATAATAATAATAATAATATAACAATACAATAACATAACAATATAATAACAATAATATAACATAATAACATATAACATAATAACATAATAACATAATAACAACAATATAATAATATAATATAACAATATTATTATTATATTATTATTATTATATTTATGTTATTTGTTATTATATTATATTATTATTATATATATTATATTATATTGTTATTATATTATTATTATATTATTGTATTATTGTTATTATATTGTTATATTATTATTATATTATGTTATATTGTATTATTGTTATTATATTGTTTTATTATTATATTATGTTATATTGTATTATTGTTATTATATTGTTATATTATTATATTATATTATTATTATATTGTTATTATGTTATATTGTATTATTATGACAATAACATAATAATATATAGCATAATAATGTTGCATTTATAGTTTAAATGAATATATAAAATATATGAACGTTGTCATTCTTGATACTGTTTTGTACCATTTTGAATAGTCAAAGATTAATAAGTAGGAGAGATCCTCTTAAGCTTTGGTGGTATTGGAAAAGATCCAAAATTAACAATCAGTTGGGGGTGGGGTTATTTGGCACCCAAGAGTAAATCACTAATGGTTTATGGCATTTTCTTCCCCTTTTCATTACACTGGAAATGACAAGTACTTTATCCAAGGCTGTTCATCCTGAAAGGACTTTTAAAAAATCAATAGCTATCAAATGAATAAGGAGCTTTACAATTGGTCATATTTATTATTCTATTACTATGTCACCAAATTCATAAGCCAACATTTAATCCACTAGGCCATTGTTCATGGGACAATTGTGTGTTCAATCCCTGGCCGAGGCAGTGTGTACTTGAACTCAGTGGAAACAGGACAGGCAATAACTGAGCAGTAGTAATGAAAATAAGAACTAGACGAGATATCCAGAGACATGGGCAGTGGACCGAAAACTTTCTACCCCTATAAATTAAATAAAGGGTTCAGGTCAGAATTCTCTGTCATTCAACAAGGGTTGACCTCTCATAAAATTAATTAAATGCATTTTCATAGTTAAATCATTTCCAGGTGCTTCAGCATAGGGTAATGGTTCATGAGGCTAGGCTTGTTGGCCATTAATACTGATTTGTAAGTTTGATCCTCACTGGGTGCCACATACTGAAATTCAACATTAAATAACTCAACAAGAGTTGACACATAAAATCAACTAACTTAGTATTGATTATCATAAAGTCATAATCTGGAAAAAATAGTGCAGAAATAATTGAGTTTTGCAATCTGATTTTATGGAGGAAGAAATAACAGGATTAGAACAGAAAAACTTATATTAATCAAATAAAGGGTTATGTTTGATATTGCTTTAACTGATTTTGACAAGTGACCCTTGTGCGTCGTAATGGTTAACAAGTCTGCTCTACTGAGCAAATTTTGTATAAACGAGCAAGTTTACTTGCTCGTTTATACAAAATTTGACATTAAGTAACCCAATACGAGTTGATATATCTTAAAATCAACCAAGTGATGCCTGGGGGTCTTGGTAAAGACTATTTTTCTTTGAACATTGTGAACTGTCACTACAGAAACACAAAGAACTTTACCAAATAACAGAAACCACATCATTTGAGGACTTTCAACAGCAGCAACAACTAAAATGGATAGCACATCTAACTCAAAGAGAAAATAATGATACTTCAATCAATACTGAAAAGAGTAGTAATAGTTACTGCACTTGAGAATCCTGTTTTCTGGAAAAATAGTTTTAAGAGAAGTGATTTGTAAATTTCAACTGAAAGTAGCCATGTCTGCACAGTCAATGAATGCCAAATGTTTCCTTATAAGGAAACAGCTAGTATTACCATTAGCGATGAGAACAGATATTCCACTTTGATCTCAGACCAATAGCCAGGGAGTGAAGAAAATCATAACTCTAATAGTGCAACAGCAACAATGAATAATATAGATAACACATGTAACTCACACAGAAATTTTCTGATACTGGACTTGAGAAACCTATTTTCCTGAAAAATTGTTTTAAGAGAAGATTTTATAAATTTCAACCAAAAACAGCACTGGCTGTTTGGTTAATGAATGCCAAAGGTTTCCTTGTAGGGAGACAGCTAATATTATGACTAAACAAGTCATGTTAAGACACCTCAGAATGGAGTAATGGTTAGTGAGATTAGTTTGAATAATGAGTTCAATCTTCATTAGTTGAAGCATGCAAAATTTTCATATTAAATACCTCAGTAATGGTTGAGAAGTAAAATTAACCAACAGTGTACTTTATTACAGAAAAAAGTAAAATAAAAAATATACAAATATACATTGCATATTGTATATCTTACAAAACAACATATTCTGTGCATTAGTCACTCATCATAATGAGTCTGACCATTATATCAATTAATTAAGAGAGCGGTTTACTGAGGTGACAGGGTATAGAAAGTGCTTTGATTGCTAGATTATCCACAGTAAATTTGCTTTCAGTTTCTTACAGTATTTCACCTTTTTTGGCGGATCATCTATTATCACTTGGGACACTTAATGAAAGTTTTAAAAAGAAAAACGCAAAGAGACTGAATGAAATTGGCAAGACTGCATGCCCAGATACTTCTAAATATAAAATTTCATCATTCAAATATCTTCAGTGTTTTCTGTTGCATAATTATAACCAATACTTGCATTTTTATATCTCCCCTTCCTACACGTATATAATTCCATCAGCAAAAACATTACTTTAGTCCAATGAAATCCTTCTAAAGGACAAAATGTATTACACAGAATTTTTTCTATTCATTTGCCTAACGTATATAGATTGTTTAACAGTTGATATTTTACTGATGCAAGTCAACTCCCTATGAAAACCTGAGTAAAAGCTATGTTACTGCACATGTTAAAAGGGAATTAATTCATATTACATAGATATGAGTCCTTATGAAGAAAGGAGAAACCCACTCATGTTTAGTAAACATGTTAAGACCATACATTATTTACATTATTCGGACTATTGTCCTCATCTTTGTTGCCATATTTATCACAACGTTTTGGCCATTATACGCTCCTTCTTCAGGTGGTTGGAATGTCGAACTGAACCCTTTATTTTGCTCACCGGGATAGACTGTTCTAGTTCCACGTGCCATGTTTAATGGATGTCAGTTATCAGTTATCTCCTGTTAATTTCCCTCTGAAAGTTCTCCACTGCCTTAATTAAGAGAGCAGTTTACTGAGGTGAAAGTGTATAGAAAGTGCTTTGATTGCTAGATCACCCACAGTAAATTTGCTTTCAGTTTCTTACAGTATTTTCACCTTATTGAACTCGCACTCTTTGGGTCCTGTCACTGGATCTAACCAACGCCTTTATCCACTGTGCCATGTGTCCTTGAGGACATCTGGGTATGAATTTCTGGGTATTATAAACCTAATGTCTTCAGCAATCATTTTTACCAATGCTCATATTGCAATTTTGCTGTTATCATTGCATGTTTTACCAGACTGATTCACCCATTAATGACCCCCTGTTCAAAAAATTAATCGGTTGTAAGTAGTAACATATAATTAATACTGATTTTTTTTTTTTTTATAAACCTGTAATTAATACTGAATTTTTATTTTTAATTCTTATAACGAATACCTGATGTCCCTTGCCTGGTTACCTTCATGTCATAGGTTAAGCATCAAATCTTTTCTATGTTGACACAGGGTGGGGTGACACTGTTTTTTTCATGATGTCAAAATAAGCATGTCACTTTTGGTTGTGTTATGAACAACTGTCAGTTCAGAAAGACAACACCTGCACCCCAGGCATACTGGAATGACCCAGAGAGGAAGACATAAGATGAAAGCCACAGTGCTTTCATAAAATAGGTCTAAAGAAAGAAAACAAGCTCAAAACAGTTAAAATCAAAATTCCTTTCTCTCATTTTTTTTTTTTTTATTTTTTTTTTTTATGCACAATTTTCTTTCAGGACATAAATATTCATGGCCCTTCACAACTTCCCCTTCCTTGTAGCTCTAAGCAACATTTGCCTTTTTAATTTATTTGTCTACCTATTCACACAAACTTAGTCTACTGTCTCATGTCTTCATTCTGTCCTTTTGAGTGTTAAATTTTCCAGGTACACTTTTCTTAATGTGTCTCAGAAATTTTAACTCTTTTTAATTGTAAGTATAAGTGAAATTTAAGTTATTATTTTCCTTAAAACTTCCTTGTTGTTCACATGTTCTATCCATGCTATTCTCATCTGTAGAACTACATATCTCACCTTGAGTCTCTTCATCTGTGAGTAGTAGATTGTTCAGTATTCACTGCCATATAGGCGGATTGATATTACACAGCAGCTGAGCACTCTTTTCTTTGTTTCTATTGAAATCTTCTTTTGTTTATTTTCTGGAAGGAATCTTTCACTATTTCAATGTGCCTTTGGATATCTCTATCACATTGTCTGTTACTAAGCTAGTTGACAAATTAAAAAAAACAACGTACATGCATGAAATAAATATAAAATGACGACAATTTACACATCACACACTGTATATTCAGTTTCCTTTTCTCCTATACTAAATTTGTTATAATTTATGGGTCATAAATTATAGGCAGAGCCTTTTTTGATTGATGGATAAAATAGGCTTTCATTAAACATGATTTTATGGTCTGGTGCTCCTGTTATATATTTAGAGATTATTGATAAAAATACTAAGAAGAATCTGCAATGTTTTTGGTCCTGACCTGGTATCTCATCTTCAATTTCTTTCCCCACTGCCTTTTTTGACTTTTCTATAAATACTTTTATGGTAATTGTTCTGATGAACTTACCTCTATGGTACATCAATTTTATGAATTTAAGCACAGTACTTGATTAGTAGCAAGGTTTCATCATTTTACAATTGAAATGGCTAGATGTAATCATAAGTTCTATGCTAACAGTTTCTCCTGTCACATTTCTCCCTTATAGAAATCTCTTTTTGCTCTCCAGTTAACTTTGCATTTAAATTTTTTAAGATCATTGTTAATCGTTATTCTCCATCTTCTTAAATCTTCTTCTTTTATTGTCCTGTCTTAATGGTAGTTTTTTTTTTTTCTCATATTCAGTAACACTCAGTAACATATTGCATCCTAATGGCTTTATTTCCTTACTTGGGGATGAAACAATTAAAAAAAGAAACAGTTGAATTAATTTCTTTTTTGTTCATTTTTATTCAATTTCTTTCAAATGAGGTTTAACGGTTACCTCACTTTTATAAAAAATGACTTCTTTGAGAGAAAACAACATGTATAGTTATGCGGTTATAAAAGTCAAGGGAGAGGAAGGTTTGTAAAGTCAGTTTCAGGTTGCATTTTCTATTGCAATTTGTAACACCTGTACAAAAAGGTAGGTAAGTAAAAGAATTGCTTGTGTGTTTCAAAGCAGGATTTTAATTTGATTTATTTTTTATTAATTTCTGTGCCTTTTTTATAAATACTTTCATGGCATTTGTTCTGATTATCTTTGCTATATCGTACCCAGACTTTATGAATTTAAGTGAGGTTCAACATAAGATATGATGATGACACAGTGTTGATAGCAGACATGAAAAGAAAACTACAAAAACCAGAAGAAAAGATTAAACATCAACTGCAACATGGCAGAATTCATGGTTATTAGCAAAAGGGAGAGCCAAAATGCAAATTACAAATTGGAGATACCAAAATCAAACAAGTACAAAAATTTAAATATCTGAGAAGTGTTTAAACAGGAGATGCAAAATGCAAAACTGAAATCTGAAGGTGCATTGGGATATCCAAAGATGCTTTCCAAAAGCTAAGCAGAGTATTAAGAAACAGAAAAGCTTCATTAAAAACAAAGAAAAGTATACTGAACTGTTATGTAATAAGTCCTCTTATGCTGAACTGTCTCCTCATAGAAGAAGTGACTTGAAGCAACAGAAATGTGGTCCTACAGAAGGATGCTGAGAATTCCATGGACTGAACATGTGAGCAACAACAAAGTCTTAGTGAAACAAAAACAATAAGGATGCTTAACATCAGGAAGAGACAGTTGATGTTTCTAGGATAAATAATGAAAAAAGAGAGTTTGAAAAATCTGACCCTTACAGGACATACTTAACGAGCCTGAGCAAATGGGTGGTGGAGCAAGGTTTAGGAGAGATAACAAAAAGACAAAATTTATTAAAAGCTACAAAGAAAATTGTGGAGAGCCAATGTCTTGAAGGGACACATCACAAAGAAGTAGTATAAAGAAAAAGCTAAAAGGTTTGCCATCAGTTCATTTGTGTTAAGTTTTACATTTGATTTTGATTGCATCAGTTAAGCAATAAAAAAAGGACTAACATTTTTTTATGGGCTTAGATTTTATTTTTTACAAGAATTCAAGAAGAACTTGCATTGATATACAAAGAAAGCAAAAAATCCAAGAAAATCATTAACCTCAAAATGAAGATATTACAAAGGGAAAAAAAAAAAAAAAAAATATATATATATATATATATATACTTTTTTTTTTTTTTTTTTAACATACAACGTGTGTTAGCACGTGCAATACCCTGACTTCATCAGCCGCCGACCAGGGGTGATCTCACGGTTTAAATGGCTATGGCGGGACCGCCACCCCAGGCGCCACCAGCAGCATTTGCCACCAGGCAGGTATTAAAAAAAAAAAATAAATAATTGATCGTTCCTCTTTGCAAATTCATAATGAAATAAATAAAACGATTGTTCCTCTTTGCAGCTTCTGTCCAAATGAAAGTTCCTGATCGCGTCACGTTATTGACTCCGCTCGTAAAAAATCGTTATAAACGGCTATGCAGATATTTCACCTGCGCATGTTAGGTCGTGATGATGCGCGCATAATATTTCACTAATGTTTGTTCTGATCTTAACTTTCCTTTCTAAATTTGTCGTCGATTTGGTCGTTTTTTCCTCTTTTATCTTTTCCATTACCGTTCAAATCACTCAAAGCAAACGTCAGATATTATTCTACAAAAGGAACTGATCTTTTGCCTTATGTGACCCTTAAGATTGTTATTAAGGATAAAAGAAAGCTCTTTGTCAAGATTAGTCCAAACAGTCTTCTGGTTACCTTTGGGCCACTGTATTCTTGGTTTACTTAGGATTTCTCCAGGGTGCTGTCGCTCAACAATGGAATCCTGAACGCTGTGGGTGTATTCCAGATTCATAATCCCATCACTCGGTTACATTCTCCAATAGGAGAATTACGTTGTTTGCACCAGCGGCCTTTATGGATAATGTAAACTGCCAGAAACTGCTGAATCTTTCTGCCGCAATCATACGTTGTAGCCGGGTCCATATACAGGTCAAGTTTCCATTAAAATCAGTCTGATGGGTGATATATTCTCCTCCCCGCTACAGTCACCCAGAGGGCATTCTACGTCTCTTGTATTCTTCATGCTTTAATGTAGATTCTTGTCTTTCCAAGATGTCACTCCACCTTTCTAGAGGGTCACTTCGTCTTTCCGAAGAGTCATCTTGCTTTCCAGAGAGTCTTGGTAATCAATTTTTAACATACAACGTGTGTATATATATATATATATATAGGATGAAGAAAAAATGGGAACTGTTTATCAATCTTATCTTTATAATTTTGGGTAATATTCCAAGATGAAATTACCTGAAATTGAGAAAAAAAAATAACATCTATGCCTGAGGATGGTAAGTGTTTTACCGAAAGTACTTGCAATATGGACCAAACATCAAATCCATTTTACAATTAATAGAAACAAGGATTGTGTCCTTCAACAAGTGGTCAGTGAGTTAATGCTTTATTTAATCTGTTAGCGAAGTGAATTCACCATTAATTACATTAACTTTATTGATTTATTCTTTGAATAACAACCTGACAATATATGACTTATTATTATTAATATATGACTAATTTTAAATTAAAATTCCTTGTTCTTTCAATTAACTTTATTAGTGTTCAAATTATTAAACACTTAAGATGATACAAAATAAATAGAATGAAAGATATGGTTCAATCATAATGATGGCAATCGGGATACATGCCCAGTGTTCATACTAGTTCCTACTCCAGATCAATTGACTGACTTCTCTCATAACCAGATGACCCATCCCATAACAGTCATTCAAAAAAAAAAAAAAAAAACTATCCAAAGTTAAGATCCCCATTTCTGATAATCTGAATTTGTCTTCAAGACCTGAAATAAAACATCTTCAGGTTTTCCAATATTGTAAAAATCTTAGCTAATAAATCCAGCAACAAAAATGTGGTCCTACAGAAGGATACTGAGGATAACATAGACCTAATATGTGAGCAATGACAAAGTTTTAGAGAAAATAGAAATATAAAGGAAATTTGTACTTAACATTAAGAGACAGTTGCAATTTCTAGGGCACATAATAAAGAAAAGAGTGCTTGGAAAATTTGATACTCACAAGATAGATTGAAGGCAAGAGGGAGGGACAAAGGAAAACAATGCCTAACATACTTAGTGAGCTTGAATGGATGACAGGACACGGTTTAAGAGAAATAACAAATAGAATTTATTAAGAGCTACAAAGGACAGAAAATTGTGGTGAGCTATAATCACCTATGTCCTGAGGGGACACCGTACATGAAGAAGACTATATTGGCAGCAGGGTCTCATCATTTTACAGTTGAAATGGCTTCATTTAATTGTAAGTTCTATGCTAATAGTTTATTTTCTCATACATCTCTTCTGGCTTCTTACTTCCCAGTCAACTTTGATCTTCAAAAATTTCTATGCAATGTCAATCATTATCTTTTGTCTTCTTAATTCTTCTTCTTTTATTGTCCTCTTTTCTTAATAGTAGTTTTGGGGCTGAACAGAATAAAAAAAAATAGCAAGAGGCTAACAATATTTCATCTGTGAGGCAAGGTGTTGTAGTGTGGAAAATGATTAATCACTCACTATACCACTTAAACACCTTAGAAAGTCAAGATTAGGTAAGTCTTGCCTAGATATTTATTTGGGTCCATTACTATTTCTAATGTTTAACCACAATTGAACCTATTCCTCAAAAGACAAATTCTGTATTTGATAGCATTAGCCCCAGATCCTGCTTTTCATCAAAGAATATTAAAACATATTGAAATAACTCTTTATCCTAGAAATGTAGTCATATTTTTTTACATTAAAGGCATGTGCAGAAAGTGAACAGTTGTCAAAGCTTTCATAGTCTATTCAACATGCAAAAATATGTAGTAAATATTAATAATGCCTTGATTTTAAACTTTTTGTTTTGCTTGAAAACTTCTGAGGCATGCCAAGAGGATATAACGTATCTATTTTGCCCTCACCCTCCCAACTCTGATAGAATAATTTGTAATCGTCCACTCACAAATTACTTTGATTAAATAATGTCATAATTATGTAATCTAATTAATGTTTCTCACAAGCTTTGGAATTAATGAAAATCGTTATAGCATTATCACTAGAAAGTAAATTTGATTATTTCATTACTTTAACACTGAAGTTAAGCAACATTGAGCCTGGTCAGTAATTAGATGAGGGACCATTTGGGAATACCAGATTTTGTAAGCTTGGATGTGCATGTGGTATGATGGATAATCACTTGATTACATGAATTTAAGCATGCTACTAGATTGGCAACTAGGTCTTACCATTTTACTGTTGAACTAGCTTGATGCAACTACCAATTCTACTCTAACAGTTTCTTTTCTCACACTTCCCACCTGTGGAACTCCCAATTTCTTGCTTCAAAATTTAAAAGCAACATCAATCACCATATTCTGTCTTCTTAAAACCTGTTCCTTTTTTCTTTTTCTTTTTTTTTGTCCTTTCCTCAATCCTTCCCATTCTCAGTCTTCTCATTCTTTCACTCCCTGTATCCCCCTTTGTGTTCTAGTGGCACTATTGCCTTGCTTGGGTTGAAATGATTTAAAAAACATATACACACACACACACACACACACACAAAATATTTATTTAAAATTATAACATAAGTATGATATATCATCACTACAAAAATAGCCATTTTGTTTCAACACTTCTGGTGTCTTGTCAAATGATCTCAAAAACAAAAAAATGTATAAATTCACACTCCTATATTTTGGTTTTATTACAAGTTTGATCATCGCTTTTTAAAACAAACATTACAGGGGAGTGATGGTAGTTAAAATAATAGCAGTGTCAAAGGAAGAACCCTCTTTTTGATGCCACGTCTTATTGTGGACATGTTTGTCCTGATATACAAAGTATTTGTCCAAGATTGCCAGATACATAAAGTATAAAAAACAACAACAAAAATGAACATAAGATTGTTAATCCTTAGATTCTTAAAGTAAACAAGATGATTATAAAGTAAAATTACGTATTCCAAATTAAGGGCAGTTATTTTTCAATTTTAATCTAGACAAAGGTGAGCATTTGTACTTTTTTTTCCATGATAACAGCACTTGGAACATTGTTTGAACCATTGAGATTTATTACAGATTAATGACATTGATTTTTCCAAATTTAATGGGCAAGTCACCGTATGTTTTATAATTGTCTTTTGTTAGTGTAGCTTCTCTGACAGTGTGCCAAGATTGAATACATCTAAATCAAACTGGAGTAATCTGTATGACGATAAACTACATCCAGCAGCTAGGCCTGTGATGGGGACATGGTGGTTTTCAGGAGAGTGGAACCACCTCTTAATTGCTGCTGTTCCCAGGTCCACACTGATCCAAGATAGTAGCACCTGTTAAGGTCCCAGCTATGGGCAAATAATGGACTCCTAAACAAAACACTATGGAAATATAAAAATATCAGCAATATATTTTTATATGAAAAAAAAAAAATACCAACAATACATATTTATAGTGCTGTTACCAGCAATATATATATATATATATAAGTTGTATATTTAGGCAGCAATCCTTCCTTTATGCATGTTTCATTAAAAACGACAGACAAGGTACTACGGTTAAGCTTTTTTTTTAATTTTTCTTGTGTTCTAACAAGAGCTTTCTTTTCTGGACAAAGGGTATGTAAGAACTGTCCAAATGTTTTATATTTCCGAGCACTTTCGGCTATACCTTTAGCCATTATCAAGGATGATTCGATTTTTCAGCTTAATTGATTGTGTGCGTTATGTGTATGTCTTAGTGTGTGGTAGGGATGTTTTTAGTTTCCGAATATGGTTAGCATATTGTGGCTTTTCATAAGTTCATAGTTAATATTGTTATATATATTTTATATATATATATATATATATATATATATATATATATATATATATACATACACACTGTATGTATATTGGCTCCTGAAATATCAATTTCAGTTGAGCTCTCTGGGGACGAGAGGTGGGATTGGTAAACAGTGACTATTATAGCTATATAGCGAGACTCTTCGCAGATGCTAATTGAGTCACTGTCGGTCACTGGGCGTTTTTTCTAAAAATAAATACGCTAAAAAAATCCACTTTCATCTCTACCGTATCTTGACGGTTTAATGGTTAGAATCTCCGACTGACACCAATTCAGTCGGGTTTCGATCCTAGCTAGAGGCAACCGGATGTCTAGCCACACTGATGAGCTGTGAAACGGGGAAACAGTCTGTCTGTGGATGACGTTATATATATATATATAATAGTGACATTATCAACAATGCATTTTATCTGTAGTTGAAGGCTACATTTAAAATATATTTAGTTAAGCATAAAATTTTTATTCAAAATATTTAGATTTTGGCATTAAATAACCCTTAGATGTGTCAATATTCCGCTAAAAAAAAAATCAGCCAGCCTAAATCAAATTGGGTCCAACTAGAGTAGGAGGGCAACATCAGTTAATTAATCACGTTAACAGTTCATCAAGAGATATTTGTATCAGATGTTTAGAGCAATTTTGATTAACTCCAAACAGTATTGACTGTTTATCATGAGGTACAAAATACTTGCTGGTTATTTAGTGTATCTGTACTAACTTATGAGCAGGATTGCAGTTTTTCCCCTAAAATTGCCCCTTTGTAAAACAGACTCTCACTAGGTTGCTTCCCTGAACACTTCAATCTTCACTTCTTCAAGTCAAGGTATGATCGTTATCTATCATCTTTATCCTCATAAACTTCACTTTCTACTACCTTCATATCACACATCTCATGTAGCATTACAATTTTTGATGATGGCATTCAACGAAAATATATATATATATATATATATATATATATATGAGAGAGAGAGCCAGTAGTACTCTGAAGATCCGTTAGGTGAAACCTTCATAGGTAGGTTCTAGCTCACTAGGTGTATCAGATTTTGCTCTACTTAATATATTGAGCACTTTTATGTTATTACTTAATTTACTTGGTTGGTGTTTTTTTGCTTTTGACAATGCATTGCTGATTTATTATTTTCAACCGACAGGAATGTCCTTAGTTTGTTTTTTTTTTGTTTTTTTTTTTTTGTTACTGAATTTTTTTTTCCCCTGATATCAATTTGTTCAAATATATTTTTATTTACAAATTGTATTATCCAGATTTTTCACACCAACCTGAGAATAGGTATTAAAATAATACATAATAATAATTTTATATATATATATATATATATATATATATATATATATATATATATATATATATATATATATATAGATAATATTAGTGGAAAATATACATACATATGCAAAATATATAAAAAATTCCCATACATGTATATTTTCAGGAAAAAAAAAAAAAAAAATTTTCCAAGAGGAAGGATCCAGGTAGAACTCAATGTCTAGGACAGAGTAAGGATATAATAAAAAAGGCTTAAACACTAATATTAGTGTTTAAGCCTTTTATTATATATATATATATATATATATATATATATATATATATATATATATATATATATATATATTATGACTTAGGGCCATATCATATTGACACACCAGTTCCTGTCCAATGACTGAAGTTGAGCAACATCGAGCCTAGTCAGAAACCAGATGGGTGACTGCTGGGGAATACCAGGTGCTGTAAGCTTATATATATAGGTGGTGTTATGGATAACAGTTCAGAATTGAAAATTGGGGAGCTGAATTCCAATTCCAGTCAGATTTGTTATATTCACTTATATGCAAATATGCTTGGGAAAGATATAAATCCATCTCTCTCCACAACTATGGGTTAAATAGTGTAACTTGTATCAGTAAATCATTATCTCCAAAAATTTTTGTCAGTTATGTGCCATGCATGAGACACACTTAGGAGATCATGTATCTTTCGATACATGACTGATGAGGCAGATATTTTTCCCACAGTAGGTTGCCACATCTTTATTTAGACCACTTGCCATCGAAGGCTAGAGAACCAGGTCTGTCCTGCTATTTACCCATAGCTAGGAGAAGAGGATTGATACCTTTCCCAAGGGTATTAGCACGTAAGTGAATGTAATGGATTCAACTGGAATTTGAACTCTGCTCTCTGATTCCTCAATCTGAGCCACTATCCATTATTCCACTGTACCACCCCTTCTTAAATTCTTAAAAAAATTCTTACTGGCTTTAAATAAGCTATAAAATGCAAATCAATAAATCTCTATCTCATATATATAAAATAATTATTATTATTTTCTTCTATTGCAAACTGGAAAAAAACTGGGTCTTATTGAGTTCACATGTCACAGCAGTATTTGTACAGCTTCATGGTGTAACCACAGTATGAAGGTATCATACATGTAAAATATTATATACGATTAAAAAGATATTTCATAAAAAATTAAATTTATACATTTATTTTTATTCAATAATATCAACTGTAATTGTTTTAATCAAACCAATTACAATTTTAAATATTAAAATATAAAGATAGCAAAAATCCTTAAAAATAAGTAGAGAAGTCAAATTTATTTATTATGCTATAGATAGAACACTTCATTACATTAACAATTTACTTAAATTTTTTACACCTGTCCTTAAATTAAATACTTTGATGATATAAATATATTGAATAGGTATAACAAAGCAGTTTTAACACTATCCAGCCTCAATGTGGCCTTATGGATGATGAATTATTCTCCACCCTGTAACCCTTATCTCACAGTGAAAATATTGCTAACTTTTCACTATGTCATTATTACTATGTTTGGACAAGTTACATTCCTTAGTTCCACCAGCTAAGATCTTCACAAATAGGATCTGCCATACCATGGTCTTGGTGGCAAACCATCCACATTCCTTTCATATTAAGTAAGTTCCACTTGGTACCTTCTTTCCTAGAACTGTTATATTGTGGAATAATTTAATGAGAGAATGCTTCCCTAACATCTACAATCTTGGTCTCTTTAAGTCTAGGATCAACCCCCTATCTATCCTACTCATCCTCATAATACTCTCTTTCTTCCCCTTCCCTCTCCCTTACAATCTCATTCAGTAACCCTCTACCTTGAGTAGCTCTTGGGCCTTGTATTGGGTGGTCTATCATTTTTTTAAAAGAAAAAAGAAAAAAAAAAGAAAAAGTACAATGTGAAAAATTGTCTTTTTAAGAAAAATTAAATAATATCTTTTTAACAAAAATATAGTTTATTTAAATAAATTAAATTTTACACTCAAACTCCTAGACAAGTAGATACCATCTGAGCAAAATTCAGAGTAGACAGAGACATGAATATTTAATTTTTCACACACACACACAACCTGATCCCTGGCTGTAACCACCAGACATAACCTGTACTTTTGCTGGTCAGTTACCAAATACAAAGATATGTTTATGTTTTTGAATATTGTACCAGAGAGGGCTACACTTTGGTTAATGTGGCTTGTGGTACAATCAGTTTCATTGGAATTTGTAACATTTAGTGATTTCATTCTTTGTTCACCAGTCCATGACTTTGTTAGTCTGCACTAGATTTTGATCATACTGCTGCTTCAGTATTGAGTGACCTTTCTAAATAAGCTGTAAATGTCCCAACAGAAGAAACAACACTGTTGAAAAATTATCAATTTTTGAACAATTAAAGGTGAAATGTAAAAATCATAACGGCTATAGAGCTATTTTGTCCCAATCACTCCTTTTCTACCCTTGAGACACTAGGAGATGTCAGTTTGTTAAGTAATGCAGGCGGTGTTAATGTTTTAGCAGTGAATAATTTTATGCCAGATTTTTTCTCATGCATGATGAAAAGCGAACCTGCTGGTTTTATTGGTGAGTGTTCAACTTGTCTTGAATTCTACTAAAAAATCAAATCAAACTCATGTGCATGTGTATTTTTTTTGTATAGATTTCAGTCATGATTAATTAGCTTCTCAAAACAAAGAACTTCTTATTAAATAACCCAGATGGCTGTCTGTGAAGTACTTTTTAATTTTAGCCTGTATTTTAAAGTTTCCAAAATTTACATTGAAATCAACATAAATACGCCTGGTAGGTTACTAAAAAAAAAACAAATTCTAATGTTACCAAAAATAATGTGTACTTTTGGCAAACTCATTAGTCATGTAATGCTGACTTCTTTGGGGTTGTCAGGCCGAATCTTACTAAATCTTACTTAGTTCAATTTGAGCTCAAACTCTTGAGAGCTTCTTTATAAGGATTTTATGGCTTTAAATTAATATTTTTAAACCAGACATTTTTCCATCAGACTCTAATCTGATTAAGCACTCTCCCATATTTTTCTCTTTCTAATATCTCTAATCCTTCACTCAGAATTATTGTTGCTCATTACCTCAAGTCACTAACCACTTTCCATACACTAGTGTGTTGTGTGCGTGTATGTAATGGACTCTTCCCATCAGTTTCAATGTATGAGGATCTAACAACTTAACCAATTGATTCAGTTATGAATTTTGTGCGATAATCTTAAATGGCACTTAAGACCCGCAAGTGAGTTTCAAAGGAGGCCGCATATGGAGCAAGAGTGAGGATTGTGAGATCACTGTTAGCTTGGCTGACCTTTTAGATCTTGCTCTTGCAGATGATTCAGACTAGCAGATTGAAAACTGCTGAGTCCACTAAAACACGTTGATCTCAACTCTACCTGCTCACAGGCTAAGCACTCATGGGTGTTATGAGGCATATTGACAGCTGAAAAGTTGCTCTTCAGCTTGTTTTTGTATCTAAGCCATGGACAGCCTACATTCCTGTAGCCCTGACTGAACTGGCTGTACATTAGGATCTTGGGTATCCTGTCATCAGGCATTCTCAAGACATGACCAGTCCAATAGTACACCTGTTAAACAGGTCTACATTGGATGTCCTGTCTAACTCCATAGATGGCACACAGACAGCTCTTCTGAAAAATATCCAGCTGGCATCTATGGTATCTGTATGGAAACCACGACTCTGAGCCATATTGCCTTACTTGGGGTGAAATGGTTAATCAAAGATGTATTTTTAGCTTAAAATAGGATAATAGATGGGGAAAAAAATCACAAGTGAATAAGATGGTAGACAATAAAAACATTAATACTAAAGTTTACCCAATACAAGGCTCAAGAGCCACTCATGGTAGAGAGCTACTGAAAGAGGTGTGATATGAATGTAAGAGGAGGTAGAAGGAAGTGAAGATTATGAGGATAAGGATAGTGATTCACTCTTGATGTAGAGGTTAAGATTGTAGTGTTCAGGGAAGGATCTATGTGAGAGTTTGTTCCACAGTGTCTACTATTCATCTGTGCATTGAATATTGTTGCTACATCTGGTCTGGTGCTTCTGTCATGTATCTAGAAATTCTTAAAAAATTACAAAGAAGAATCTGCAATATTATTGGTCCTGACCTGGCTGCAATGATTTTCCAACTGCCATAACATAGCCTTCCTGTGCCGTTTCTATGAATATTTTTGTGCTAATTGTTCTGATAAGCTTTTCTCTTTTGTAGCTTGACTTCACAGATTTAAGCATAGTACTAGATTGCCATGAGTTTTTAATAACATAGTGGAGTTCTTTGCAATTGCCTTCTCTATGTAATATTTCTAAAAATGCCATGTCCCTTCAAGACATTGGTAACCTTGACATTCTTTTATCTGTGGAATGCCATGACTTATTGAGAAATATAATGGTTTATTTTTGTTTTTTTGTCATTATCTTAAATCTGGAGTTTTCCTTCTGTAGTTGCTACCCAAAGCTAAAGCGTTCATTCTACCCTGCTATTTAACATATAGCTAGGAAGAGGAGAGAATTTATAAAAAGTAAACACAACAGATCATGCCAGAATTTAAAACCAGCTTACTTGTTCCATTTTCTGTGTCAGTAACCATTGTGCCACCCACACTTCCTTTGTAGTATAATACATTAAGAAAGGAATAATCAGCAATATACCCCTGCCGACACGTTTTTTTTTCTTCTTTTACTTTCTTTTCCTTTTTTTTTTTTTTTTTTTTAATCCTATGTAGCGAGAGAATCTCATCTGAAGTTATTGTTATATCAAGTCAAACATTTGGGTCACAAGGCTTCTACTGTATTTCTGTAATTTTTCTCTCGCTCACTCTCTCAATCTCTCTTTCTGCTACTTAAATATTTCTGAGTGATTCGTTTTACAAATCAATGGTTGTTCAGTGATGGAGAGAGTTCCATTGATTTATTTGCTTGATACTCACCTTCACACAGACCTACCTCCAAAGTTCTCTCTTTCAGTGAACAGTGTGGAATTACAATTTTGACTGCAAACCATTTGATTGATGAATTGAAGCTCTCTTTCAAGGTTATTTAATCACGCCATTTAGCTTTTTATACGCAAAGAGATGGTTGTGATGATGATGAGGGTTATTATATGCATGAAGGGTGCTGGTTACATAGGTCAAGAATGATCATGGTTGCAACCATGGCAGATGATCATGGTTCCATGTGAAAATGATTATGATGATGATGGCTATTATATACTTTAAAGGTGACAATGGTTGTTATATGCTTGTAATGATAATGATGGTTACTTCATGTGTGAAAGCTGATGATGATTATTAGATTAGATTATTGTCAGCAAAAGGGACAGACCAACATGCAAAATGGAAATGCTGTTAGTAATATGTTTCAGCAGTGTCAACAGTGGTATTGTGTGAGATAAGCCATATTCGCTTTAGCCCCTGCACAACTATAAACTCGCAAAAAAGAAGAGGGCTCCAAAAATGTTTACTGAAAACTTCGTCAGTCCAATCAAATTATTGTTCTCCTTGTAACTGATGTAATTTCCACAGAAATAAATAGGTTGCATTAATTTTGGAGCATCCTTTCATAGAATGATTCTGAAGGCATCTGCATTACACAGTGTAATAAGTACTACTATTCAAAAAAATATGTATCTATACACAATATATGAAAAAATAATACTTAGAATTTCACTGTAATAATATTATTTCACAATACCTACTATGGGCCACATAATGCCTAGCTAATTACAGAATTGAGTTTCCCCCGCTTTTTAACCACCTGACAATTGTGCGAATGCTGACAAAAAAAAATGTGTGAAATAAAGTTTTGAAGTTGCAGGAATGCAGTAAAATTTAAGAAGAGTTTTTTTTATATATTGTATTTTGTATATTGTTATATATGCACACATACACACGTATTAAGCGTTGATCACTGTTTTATATATATATATATATATATATATATATATAACATTGATCAATATTTTTATATATTTCTTTCTCTCGTGTGTGTATATATATATATATATATATATATATATATATATATATATATATATATATATATATATATAAATATATATATAAATAAAAAACATTGATCACTGTCTTTATATATTTCTCTCTCTCATATATATATATATATATATATATATATATATATATATATATAGATATATTTAGAGTTGAGACAAACCTTTAGGTTTCACCTAAATGGATTGTCAGGAAAGTTTGGCCAAACTTTCCTGACGATC
The DNA here is from genome assembly GCA_903632075.3 of Acanthosepion pharaonis. NCBI lineage: Eukaryota > Metazoa > Mollusca > Cephalopoda > Sepiida > Sepiidae > Acanthosepion > Acanthosepion pharaonis. The sequence continues at coordinate 786,108 of CAHIKZ030005487.1, read as the reverse complement.
CGCTTAGGTGAAACCTAGGTAGGTTTGTCTGGCTCACTAGGTGTATCTAGGTCTGCTCTACGGTTGTATTGAGCTCTTTTGTTGGTTAGTTGTTACTCGTATTGGGGTTTTTTCTTTGGGCTTCAGACCTGCATCTGTGCGATTTTTTGTTGGCAGAAGTTCATGTTTGTAGCTCTTTCTTTTTTTAAAACCTTTTTTTCCCTCGAGATTGATTTGATTAGCAAATCAAAAATTTGAGGGTTTTTCGAAGAAAGTCTAGTTATCTATATATATATATATATATATATATATATAATGTGTGTGTGTGTGTGATATATTAGGATAACAATATATACATTTATATATATTTATTCGAATACAGGGTTCATATAGATGGAATAAAATTCCAATAATGTAAGCCACTATCTTTAACAAAGTGCTCAATACAAAGTAGAGCAAATAATATTTATTTAAAAATTATAACATATGCGTGTTATAGCATCACTACAAAAATAGCCATTTTGTTTCAACACTTCTGGTGTCTTGTCAAGTGATCACTTTCTAAACATTTTCTTCTTAGTGAATTGTTTTATCGTTACTAGAGTAGCATTTTTTTTATCTAAATTATTGAAAATATTCAAGTGATGATGTTTCTGTTATTTTGTACAGGTCTTTGTGATATGCTTAAGTAAAGTGAGTGATGAAATGAGTGATACAGAGAAAAGATGGAAAAAGAATAGTTGAATGAATAAAAGTAAAAGCTTGAACAAAGGAAAGCTATATAAATCAACAAGTATCAGAAAGAGATAATGAGATACTAAGGGGGGGGGGAGAAAAAAAAACGTGAAAACGTGTGGTGAGACTTTTTTTCTTTTTTTTTTTTTTTTTTTGGAATGATGGAATGACAGTTATTGGATGGGTCATCTACTTATGAGAGAAATCAGTCAATTGATCTGGAGTACGAACACTGGGCACGTATCCTGATTGCCATCATTATGATTGAACCATATCTTTCATTCTATTTATTCTGTATCATCTTAAGTGTTTCATAATTTGAACACTAATAAAGTTAACTGAAAGAACAAGGAATTTTAATTTAAAATTAGTCATTAATAATAATAATAATAATAGTCATATATTGTAAGGTAGTTATTCAAAGAATAAATCAATAAAGTTAATGTAATTAATGATGAATTCACTTTGCTAACAGATTAAATAAAGCATTAACTCACTGACCACTTGTTGAAGGACACAATCCTTATTTCTATTAATTGTAAAATGGATTCGATGTTATTTTTTTTTCTCAATTTCAGGTAATTTCATCTTGGAATATTCCGCGAAATTATAATGATAAGATTGATAAGCAGTTCCTATTTTTTTTCTCCATCCCATTTTATATATAATGGTGTATTTAGGCAGCAAGTATCTATTTAGACAAATTTTATTTTTAACTATTGTTGCCAACTTGGTTGATATGGTTTTAACTAGAGATGCAACGTTTCAACCAATTACCTCCTTGTCATCATCAGTTGTCCATTGTTTTGGTTACAATAACATCTATATCAACCTAGATGAGAACAATACTTTGAAACAATACAAGTATATTAACAATTGCTTAACTCTGAAATGAAATAGTAAAATTAAATAAGTTTTGTTGAAAATAAGAGGAAACTGTTATACTTTAAAATTGTAAATTTTTTTTTTGTATGAACCAATTCATTTCTATATCTCAGATCATTTCAATTCTATATATATATATATATATATATATAGTTGCAAAAGTAGGTGTACAATCAATATAGTACATTGTTTTTCATTACTGTATACCTACTTTTGCCAGCTATTTTTATTATATATATATATATATATATATATATATAAAAAATTCAATGTGAACTGAGTTTCATAATCAACATGATTTCTAGCTATTATCTTAATAAGTCTGGCGAGAGATGCCTAAGAAAATGGTGAAACTCTGAATCAACATTGATAAGTATTGAACTTTATTATATCTGATTCAATAATTATTACAATATTTGCAGAAATTCACCTTTGTATAGGTTAAATGATATAATTTTATGTATATTAATAGCCAGTACTAATATATAATGGTAGCAATTCATGTAACATTTGTGGAAAAGTGTACAAATCAGCTAAAAAGATGTGCAGGTATTCACAAAAACAAACCTAATGACAAAAAATTTATTTAAAGAATCGTATCCGTTCAAGACACAACTGTGTATTACAATTGATGGTCACACTCAATATTAAAGTGTCCCTCAACATATATATAGAAACATCTTCTCACCACTATCAAATAGAGAAAAAAGATGTGGTTTGGACACATTACAAGGCATGACAGCCTGTGCAAGACCATCATGCAAGTCTCTGTTGAAAGTGAACGTAGGAGAGGATGTCAACATAGAAACTGGTTAGATAATGTCAGTGGACAGATATGACTATACAAGAATTGCTGATGGCTGCTGTTGATAGACTGTTGTGGAGGAGTTTTAGTGTGGCTTCTGCATTCAGATTCCCCCTCCAATTACAAAAGTCAAGGAAATGTGTGTTGTGGATATTTATTAAATTGAAGTTAATCTGCCACAAGGCCACAGTAATGAAGCACTTATTGGGAACCAAGCCTCTTGACACACTAGTGAATTGGTCTGTAAGAGAAATTTGCTAACCATTGCACCATGGAAGTTGCATTGTCGTCAACACTTGATCGTTTTTCAGGTTGTGCTTTAATTTCTGTTGGAAAAGTAATTTTTTTTTACGTCCTTATTGATCTCTGCTTTTGGTGCCAAATCATCTCATCCCATGATTCTCTTGAGACTTGTGATGATTTCCAGAAATTCTTCCTCCTCTTTTCCAATTCTCTTAGGAATTGGTAATAATCAGAAAAAAAAACAAACTTGCTGACTGCTTATAGATCTAGCTCTTACAGCTAAAACCAAAAGAACTAACTGATAGAAATTTTGTAGTGTAGGTGCTCAGTAATGTTTAAAAATAGAGATAGCCCTCCCCCCAATACCTGTTTAGAGCTAATATCAAAGTAAATCAATAAGTCCATAGCCTGACACAATTATTAGTCCAAATTTCAATCCAAAAATGTTCACTGTATAATGCTCAATCTGTCTGATATTTGCTACTGTATGAAGTGCATTGACAAGGAAGGAAATTATGTGCACTTCGACTCAGTGGAAATAGGGTAAGTAATAACAGTGTGTTACTAAATAAGAACTAAATAAGATATCTATAGACATGGTCAACCAAATGGGAACAATCTACTCTGTAGTTTATAAAGGGTTCAGTTTGAACTTGGTTATCCATAAAAAAAAAAGCTGCTGCTGAAGGCCGGAGAACACAATGGCCGAAATGTGATCTTAACAACAAAGATGAAGACAATAGTTTGCATGTAAATAATTCTCCATTCTAGAAATTCAGTTTGAAATCAATTTGCCTTAGCTTCTATGAATTGACAGTGTCATTGTAAGGGAGATAACTAGTACAGCAAAAAGTTACAAGTAAAAAAACATTGGATGTAATAAGATAAAAATGAACAAAAACATTTTGAATAAATTTTGATCTGTCTGAATTTCTGGGATAAGCAGTTATCCTTATTTACATTCAGACTAATATTCCCATGATTGTTGAAATTATCACAGTGCTTCAGCCATTGTGTCCACCAGCCTTCTTCAAAAGTTTCTTAATCCAGATAACATGTAGGGAGTTTTGAACTGAATCTTTTATTTAATCTAGGAGGGGAGATAATTCTTGTTCCGCTGTACATGTCCATTTGAGAAGACATTTGAAACATTGTGATAATAACAACAAAGATAGGGATATTAGCCCAGATGTAAATAATGATAAATTTCTCATCTCAAAAATTCAGACAGAAACCAATTTTCTGATTTTAAAATTCTTCCCTACTGTATTGGCTTAATATTTATACAGTTTCTTTGTTTTTAAATTTTCTTCCTATGACATTGGCTAAGTATTTTTTCAAATTTATGTTAAAGACTCTTTCAATGTGTTACTTTCTCGTCTTCATGGGGGAATGATTTTGTCGTTAAATTTTTGTTCGTTATCTTAAATCAACCAATGCAGTTGGATAACTGATGGGATGTTGTCCACCTGTTTTCTTTTTAAATTATATGACATAAAACAGTTTTTAAATAAATTACCATGTTTTATGGTAACGTAGTCCAAGGAAGGTAATTTATATAGCTAATTTTGTCTCACAAGACAATGTGTATTACAAAATAGATTTATAATATTGGAATCAGAAATTACAATTTTTATTCCTAATAATAAATCAGCACTTAGCGTCTTTTAATTGATGAACTTTTTAATCCTTTCATTGTTAATCTGTAAAAATATATAATCTATGAATGTCTAAACTTGAACTTTGTCTGTAATTGTGCTCTTACTGAGGAGGAAGAAAGTGCTGTCACTCTTGCATATGCAGTGGGTTTGTTTACCTTGAAAATCAGCATTATATTCTATATTTTTATATTGGTAGGCCTTTTTACTAAACGAAACAAGAAAAAGAATTTTTGTTGTTGTTGAAAAAAAAAGACAACAAATTTCCCAGAAAAGAGTCCCACTTCATTTGTGATTTCTTGTCTCATTGATAAAGGACACAGACATGTCCAAAAATTCCGAATTTAAAATTTTTCTCTTCATCTTTCTGTATAATCAAAAGGCTATATATATATATATATATATATATATATATATATATATATATATATCCTACACACTTTGCACTACTCAGAATTTCATGTCAAATGCAATCTTCAGGTACTGAGTGTATAGTGACTGTTATTTAACTTTGAAAATATATCAGTTTATCATAATGCTGTCATAGTTAAACACTATTTATACAGTGATGTAATCTTTTAAAAAACTTTAAGAAAAAAAAAACAAATTTCAAAAAGATCTCTTACTCATGACATTAAATCTAGCAACTAAACCAACCAGTATTACCATATGAACATTAAAACTAAGTAATTATTAATTCTAGAATGGTGAGTTATCAATTATAAATTATTAATAATGGAAAGGAGCTAACTTAATTTAATATAAAATAATAAAATTATTAAAATATGTATATTCATTAATATGTATACTTTATAGCCCTGTTTCAACAACACCAGCACTTCATGTACAATTCGTATATTTATGTATTTACACACACACACACACATATATATATATATATATATATATATATATGTGTGTGTGTGTGTGTATGTAATATTGGGTGACAAAATGGAAAAACAATTGCCCTGTAATACATTTTGTCTTTAGAAGGAAATTCTTTAGACAAATGGAGATGAAACCTTATTACGTTGGTGTTGATTTGTATATTTTATATATATAATAAAAAATATAGTTTGAATGTATGCTATATTTATGGATAGAAGTGCACAATATCAGCGATAATGTGTACAAATATAAGAGTGGTCACATTTTGTTTCATGCTCAGACACAATCTTCAGATTCCCTGAAGATAGTATTCAAGCATAACACTGACTGTTGCCATTCAGTGTTGACTCATCGATATAATAAAGGCAAATGTCAGTATGTCACAGTATCACACTTTTTCAGTTAAAAGGACACAACTCTCTAACTTTCAATAGCTCATGTTACAGAAATTTTGGATTCGCAAATTTTCATTACTGCAATTGTTTTTGGCAATTTTTTTTTAACATTTTTTTTTTTTTTATGGCAAATTTTTTTTTTTTTGTCCAATAACAATTTTTATAACTTTAATCAAAATTAATTGCAAAATCTATCAGGAGTCACCCATGAAATAAAAATAATGGTTTGCACAGAAAGTAAGGACCTACACACATCAAATTGCCTTTAAATTAAGTGGCAGCAGAAGAAGAATTGCTGAAGTTTTAAAAAACAAGCTTAAATATTAATGCAATACTTAAATACTGTGATCAATTTTGAGTTCTTCTGTAGTTTGTTGCCTATCACATACAGTAGCAATATGATTTGCAAAAAGAAATCTCTACCAGCAGAAAACCAGATTGGAATCAAAAGAACCAAGGGTGCAGCAAGAAAAAGAAAGTATCATGCAAAAGAAAATCCAGATCCAATGGCAGCCAGGAGAGCTTCCAGTGCTAGAGAATGTGCAAAGTTTGTTCAAGCTCCTGAACAAGCAAAAGGCTCAATCAACAGCCATCCACAGGAGCTAGCGTAAATGCTGGCTGATAAGGTGGCTTATATTGGATCGGATTTCCTACATTTTTCAACCAATTTCAACAAAACTTCACAGGACTGAGTAAAATTACCTTGTGGTGGTTCTGACAGTGCCAAAAATTGGAAAAACACAATTGTTTATGCATGAAATCAATTTGGGAACACGATAAAACACGATTCTGTTGCCAGAAGGAAAGGGGGACAACTCATATCAAGTTATACTTATTATAAAACCCAGGTTGTTTGTTTGTGTGTGTGTTCATTTATATATGGGATTGGATTTCCTACATTTTTCAACCGATTTCAATAAAACGTCACTTTTTTTTGGCAGGTAGTGTTTCTTATTATCTTGCACACTTTTTTTCTTTATTTTTACATTCAGAATGCTTTAAAAATTCCATTTACAAGACAATTGTTTATAATAAAATTCTATTCAATCGATAGACTCATAATGATTGAAAACAATGTTTTTGTTTGGGTTTGACCAAATTGTAAAAAAAAAAAAAAAAAAAAAAAAAAAACTAATTAAGACATGTGTGTCTGTCAACCTTAAACAATAATCTTTGTCAATTTTATTTTTCAGTCTTTATGATGGTCGATACTTGATCTATCTCTTACTGTTACATCCCCGGGCAACGCCAGGCTCTCCTGCTAGTGTATATATATATAATTTTATTACTTAAATGTTATTTTTAGTGGATACCCATATTTGAGTAGAAAGTCTGATTATTTTTCAAACAGTATATTTATTTATTTTCATCTATCTGCCTGAATATTCAAGAAGTCTTATTGGAAAAATATGCACTCTCTGGCAGGATTCAAACTTGTGTTCCTTTAGAGGAAACGATAATTAGATCTGTTATAAAGCGCTTTGTAGCACTTACAATATAAGAATGCCTTGGTTACTTGCCGTGACACCTGTATTAAGTAGTCTGAAGACTGACTCCAATGGCTTCTTCTTTCCTTACTTTTGACCTGGAGCTCATTATTTATAGTTATGAGCTAGTTCATATAGTCACCGGGAATGTAGTATTTACTCCACAACAAAATCTGACATGTTATGACTTCTTGGCTACAAAGAACATAATGACAAAAGCAAAGCTCGAACAGTGCTTTTGAACACACATTTTCACTGATTCTCAAAATCTGCTCAGTTTTCATACTTTACCATGGACAAAGTAATATTCATGAATGGATTTTTCATTTATTAATCCAGCATATTTTATCACTTAAACATTATATATATATATATATATATATATATATATATATATATATATATATATATATATATATATATATAATGAATAGAATCTTTAAAATTCATCAGGTCAGGTGATAATAAATATATTTCATGGAACTCCTGTCCATCTCTTCAGACCAGTTTTTCATTAATAAATGGAGTTCAATTTATTCAGACACAAGATGGACATTAATTCCATGAAATAAATTTATTACCACCTGACCTGGTGAATTTTTAAGGATTTTGTATTCATTATTATATTGCTCTGTTTTTACATTGAGCTCTCTGCAGATTTATATCCTCTTTGGAATTATCCCTACTAATCATCAATTGAGATATATATATATATATATATATGTGTGTGTGTGAAAATATATAGAAAATAGGAAAGAACTCGTTAGGTAAATAATCCAAAGTTCTTTAGTATTTTTGTTATTATTTTTAAAAAAACAGTGCTCAATACAAAAGTAGAGCCTAAATATAATTATAATTTTTTTGGATTCCCAAAAATAATTTCACTTGAAGATGGAACAGAGCTTGGTACTTTAATTCAAATAATTATATCGAAGTTTTCGGCTTTTGTTTTGAAACATGAGAACTCTTATGTAGTGATGGAATCATATTTTTAAATAAATAATTATATAAATAATTATAATATATATATATATATATATATATATTTGGTTGGATAGATGTGAGTCACATCTACCCAAACAAATATGTTAGCTCTTTCTCTGATATTGAGCGCTTTCTAATAAGTACCGCGCATATAATATATAAATAATTATGCATGTATATATTTGTTTATATTTATATACACTTTTCACATATATATATATATATATATTTATTTGTTTAAAGATTTTTTAAAATTGATACTCATATTTGAGTAGATGCTTTGTTTTTATTTATTTATTAAACAGTATATTTATTTATTTACATCTACAAGCCTGAATATTTGAGAAATCTTGTTAGAAAAATGTGCATCCTCATGTCAATAAATAAATGTACTGTTTAATAACTAAATAAAAACAGAGCATCTACTAAAAATATGAGTATCCATTTCAAAAATATTGTTTAATCCAACATTTTTTAATTTATTTCTATAAATTAAAAAATGTTGGATTTAATCCATTTCCCATAATATATAACACAATCATGTTCTTGAGTGTATTCAGAGGAATGGTTGACCAGCCATTTTCAGTTTGATCTGCATGGCATGCCCAGCTCTTGGAATCTTATATCGGATTCAATTTAATCTTTGAAATATTTGATTAAAAAAAATAGTTTGCTTCTGTGTTCAAAACTGTCATTTTCTGTTTTGATTCCAGGTGGAAGAAATTCGAGCGATGATAGACAAGATATCGGATAATGTGGATGCGGTCAAGAAAAAACACAGTGACATACTGTCGGCTCCACAAACAGATGATCGTAAGTTGAGCAGTTTATTTATTTATTTTTTTAATTCTATTTTCCTTGATTGAAAAGCGTTTTTGGCAATGTTTAACCTTGTGCCTGCAAAAAACAGTGTCAAAAAGATAGTTATTCCCTTGACACCACTATTACTGTATACAGTTTTGGTTTTTGGTTTATTTACAAGATTATAAAAATATCCAAGCCAAGTATAATGTGATATTTATTGCTTATCTTTTATAAAAATTTGTCATCATTTATAAAGAAAAAAGTCTTTATTAACAAATTTATAAAAAAAATGACAAAATTATCAATCTCCAAACTGACTAAAATTTATTATTTGCCATTTTATAAATAACTATGAAAACATTAATTAAAGTTGGTTCACATATTTTTTTATAATCTTGTAAATGCGAAATTATTCTTGTAAATAAGCAGTCTAATAAATAGAGGGTCTAACATCTTTGTTGTCAGTTCTCAAAAATAGATGTGTAAATCCACTTGCATATGTTTGGGTTTTAAAATTCTAATCATTGCTTTTTAAAATGATAAACATCACTGAGAGAGTCAGAAGTGTCTATAATAATTGCAGTGTCAAGGGAATAACTGTCATTTTAACAGACAATTTTTTTTTTTTTTTTTTTTAGGCAAGCACAAAGGTTGAACTGTTTCATTGAATTTTCAGATTAAAAGAAAAATCCTTTTTTCCAATTTTTAGTGAATAATTAAAAAAAAAAAAGAATTCTTTAATTTCTTTGGTAACTAAGTTCATGAGATTTGTCTACATGTAAAATAAGTAATCAGTTTATTTTCAACCTCTTCAAGTCTACAGTCAATCACAATCTTTGCTACATATCCTCCACTTGCTCCTTTTACATCCATATAACAACATCATTCAGTAACTCTCTGCCTTGAGTGGAGCCTTGTATTCGGTGAACAAAAAAAAACTAAAAAAACGTTGGGAAAGAGAATTATGCACATTCTGGTCCTACTAGCAAAATGTTGAAGAAAAAGGTTCCTTTTTGGCAAATATTTATTATTTCCTTTTTTCTTAAATAAAACTACAACAATTGTTTGATCTTAGTTTAAAAAAAGAAAAAATGTAATGCATGGATCTTTTCCAAGAAAGCATAACATTGGACATGCAGAAAAGTTGACTGATTTTTTTTGCCTTTATTTATTGACCTTTCAAATTAGGGCATGTTTGTTTTTTTTTTTTTTTGTTTTTTTTTTCTTTTCAATAGAATAAAATTCCCGTGAATTTAAATATGGTGCTTTATAGATAGAATGTTATCACACCCACACATTTATCGGATCTTCTGACCCTGACGAGCATTGTTGCATGAAACACTGGAAATAGTCAATGTGATAAGTCCTTTCAACATTTACTAATCAATTTATAGACATACATATTTATATTAAAGTGGTGTGTTCTGAAAAATATGCTGCGGTAAGCAAATCACATTATCTCCTCTCTTACACTCTCTCCTGTATTCACTCCTCTCTTACACTCTCTCCTGTATTCACTCCTCTCTCACACTCTCTCCTGTATTCACTCCTCTCTCACACTCTCTCCTGTATTCACTCCTCTCTCACACCTCTCCTGTATTCACTCCCTCTCTCACACTCTCCTGTATTCACCCCCTCTCACACTCTCCCTGTATTCACTCCTCTCTCACACTCTCTCCTGTATTCACTCCTCTCTCACACTCTCTCCTGTATTCACTCCTCTCTCACACTCTCTCCTGTATTCACTCCTCTCTCACACTCTCTCCTGTATTCACTCCTCTCTCCTGTATTCACTCCTGTATTCACTCCTCTCTCCTGTATTCACTCCTGTATTCACTCCTCTCTCCTGTATTCACTCCTGTATTCTACTCTCTCTGTATTCCTGTATTCACTCCTCTCCCTGTATTCACTCCTGTATTCACTCCTCTCTCCTGTATTCACTCCTGTATTCACTCCTCTCTCCTGTATTCACTCCTGTATTCACTCCTCTCTCCTGTATTCACTCCTGTATTCACTCCTCTCTCCTGTATTCACTCCTGTATTCACTCCTCTCTCCTGTATTCACTCTCACACTCTCTCGTCTATTCACTCTCACACTCTCTCGTCTATTCACTCTCACACTCTCTCGTCTATTCACTCTCACACTCTCTCGTCTATTCACTCTCACACTCTCTCGTCTATTCACTCTCACACTCTCTCGTCTATTCACTCTCACACTCTCTCGTCTATTCACTCTCACACTCTCTCGTCTATTCACTCTCACACTCTCTCGTCTATTCACTCTTTACTCTCGTCTATTCACTCCTTACTCTCTCCCTCTCTTCTATCCTATCTTCTCTCTCATTTCAATTTTTCTCTTTCTTATTGCTTGCTTGGTATGTGCACAAGATTACCAGACTGTGTTCTCAACTCTCCGTTGCAATATAAACTGTTTCTACAGGTTGATCAGAAAAGGCAGGCAACATAAAACAACCTTCTACCATTAACGTGTCTGCAGCATGTCTTGTTTAATTTTATCATCTCTAATAATCTTAAAACATAAAATTCCCCACAAAACCTAACTCTGTTCTATGCTATCTTCGTCCAACTGGTGCCAGATAACCTGGACACTTAAACAATTCTAGAATGTGCAATCAATGATGAAATATAGACAAGGAAGTCCAACTTTGTTTAGTTAACAGTAGGAGAAAATCAATTACCGAGAAGTGTATGCATTTAGGAGATAGACTGGACACTGTTCAGCTGTTATCAGATGCTTCAACCTGTAAAGTCTTGCCTAATATTATTGAAGGAAAAAAGATAGCAAATTCCTTAAAATTGTTGACCACAGTACAGACCAGTCATTGGCCACAAGTGAAATGATTGAAATTTTAATTTATGCAGTGTCCACAAAGGAAAAGGATGTTTTGTATGAACAGTGTTCATGCAAATTCTATGACATATCTTTTTCATTTTCTGAAGAGAACTTAGTCTTAGCTCTTTAATAAAAATTGGGAGCTGGAAAAAGCGGTGACATTAGAAATGGTTTCCAAAACTTAATAAAAAGAAGGGTTTGGAAAAATCTTAGGAAATGATAGAATGAATGTAGAATTTAGTTTATTTGACTGAATATATTGTATGTAGACATAATATATAGATGAACTTGTAGGTCAACTGCAGTCATTAGGAAGTCCATGATCTTATTGATGGCTGTAAAGTATGTGCCATGACTAATTATGGTCTCTGAATTTGGCATTGCTCTTCATCCAAGGCTGATAAACAGTTTGCTATAATATTTGACCTGCAACTGGAGGTATTCAAACATAATTTAATTAATGTATAACAGGCTTTATTACTAATCAACAGTAAACATCAGTAGGAAATAAAACACTGAAATTATTTACACTATTTTTATTTGGACTATTGTCCTCATCTTTGTTGTTGTTATTAATGTTTTGGCCATTGTGCTCACCAGCCTTCTTCAGCTGTATATCAATCTGGATAATCTACAAAGAATTCTGAACTGAACCCTTTATTTAATCTACGGTGGTAATTGTCCTCCATGATAGAAATTAAAATGTTGGTTTGTGAATCTGGTGATATTGATTGTGAGTTCAGTCCCTGGGTCAGGCAATGTGTACTTGCACTCACTGGAAATGGGCAAACAATAACTAAATTAATACTAAATAAAAATAATAATGAGGCAAAAAATATTTTCTTGATGCATAGCAACAAGAAAAAGTTTAAAGAAAAAAAGTGGGATTCTTATTTTTTTTACTTTTTTGTTTGTGGAATCCATATTAATTTCTCTCTCCTAAATGGCTGCCCCTTAGAATTCATGCAAGTAGGTTTGAAGCCCTATTTCTAGAAATGCTGTATTGCTGGAGCTATTATGATGTATTGATTGATTTGGTTCTTTTTTTTAATGGTTTATCAACCTTTTGCAGTTTATTTCAAGCCAGAAAATATTTTTAAATTGAAAGAATTTTTTTGAGATAATGAAAAATTACTGATACAAGTTCTACTAATTAACCCATAGCTGAGAGGAGAAGAAGTGGATTCATATCTTTTCTCCAGGGTATTTGCATGTAAGTAAATATAACGAACCTGACTGGTATTAGAACTCTGCTCTCTGATCTCCAATTCCAACCCATTATCCATTACACCACCCACATATCTAAGCTGGTATTCCTAAGCGGTCACCCATCTAGGTACTGACCAGGCTCAATGTTGATTAACTTATCATAAGAGAACCGGTATTAGTTCGCATTTGAACCATGAGACCCAGGTTCTCACCAAATTAGTTGAGGTGGCTTTTTGATATCAGCCTGAGGAGACAAACCCAATGTACAGCACCATTGAGAAGTCCTTGAACTAAGGCTCAAGAGCATAGGTGGATGAAAATGTTCGAAAGCCATTGATAGTTGTACTGGTATGTAGTCACATGTCTCACCTAATGGGCAGATGAAGTTCCTCAACCTCAGTTGGCAATCTCTCTGGAGATAAGCTCTCAATAAAAATAGCCTGACCACTCATGGGGAAGTATTGGCCTGAACAAATTCACAATTCTTAAAAAAAAAAAGAAATGTCAGCTCAGCTCATGGTCTACTGCAGCCAAAAATAGCACAATGTGATGATGATAAAGCTATACAGACAAAATATTTAAATTATATAATAATATTATGGTGTGCTCTGCAGAAAAAAAAATTACTCTCCATTCTATCTCCCTTGCTACTTTCCAAATCACAGTATGATAGATTCCTGAATGACTGAAATGTGAAGAAGAAATATATGAACAGTGTTCAAGGCAGAACAAGAATGGAAACTTAAAATAGGACATATAAAGAGAAGCTTTAATAATATCAACAATCAAGATCATCCCAAAGAAAACTAGACAAAAAGAAAAAGAATGGATGACAAATTAAATTCCCAACATGCTAAAAAGGAGACAAAAAACAATGCCAAGGTATGGCACAGAATATAGAGCACTACACAAAAAAAATTAACAAACTGCAGAAAATAGGGAGGGAAAATATGACGAAATGACTAAACATTGTAAGAAGACAGAATGTATGATTGTCAGCAAAAGGAACATCCCAACATTTTAAATATCTGGAATGTGTTTTAACAGAGAACAGAAAGTGTGATACTGAAATTTAAGGACACATTGGGATAGTGAAAGATGCCATCCAAAAGCTAAGCAAAGTATTAAGAATCAGGAAAATTTTGTTAGAAACAAAGAAAAGAGTACCAAATTGTTACGTGATATTAGTCTTGTATGGCAGTGAATGCTGGACTGCCTTCTCACAGATAAAAAAGAAACTTGAAGCAACAGAAAGATAAGAATATCATGGACTGGACAAGTAAGCAACAACAAAGTTTTAGAGAAAATGGAAACGAAAAGGTCACTTATAGCTAACATCAGGAAGACAGTTGAAATTTCTAGAGAACATAATGAGGAAAGAATGTTTATAAAATTTGGTACTCATAGGGCAAAATAGTCAGAGGAAAACAACTTATAACCTACCAAGCAAGCTTGAGTAAATAGATGGCCGAATAGCTGAGGAGAGATAACAAAAAAAAAATATTTCTTAAGAGTTACAAAGGATAGGAAATAGTGAAGAGCCATGATTTCCAACATTCTGAAATCATTCAAGGTAGAATGCTACTAAATGAGGTTGTAAAGGCATAAGAGGAAGAAGTGCATATTCTGAGGATATGTAGGATAGATAACAGTTGATCAGACTTGAAGAGATTAAGGTTGTTGTGACAATTCTTTCAGGAATCTGTTCCATAAATGTAATAATTCTTGGGAAAATGATGTCTGAGTAAAATTTCCTCTTTACAAATGGGTTGATTTTGTGTATGGGACATAGCACCATACATTAACTGCCTCTGCAGTGGCTCCAAGGAATCTCTGCCGGAGGTTGTCTGGGAGATCAGATTTCCAGATTACATCCATTTTTATTCAAGGTGACCCAGGCTTTAGCTATGTGAATTTTCACATTCCTTTCAGTAGAATTTATTTCGCTTCCGAAATATGTAAAAGATTCGGCAGATTATATTGATTCACAGTTTGTATTGAGCCTTGATGGTTGGAGACTATGAATTCAGTTTTAGATCCAACATCATAGCTCTATGAACCCATCCCTGATATTTCTACAATCTTAAACAGCAAATTTGCTTTGCAGCAAAATTCTGGCAAGCAAAACAAGAACTTGCAAGTGATCTCCTGCTGATGGCACAAAATGGGCTTGTCACCCAGCAACCACCTACATTGACCAGCAATGTTATGACACACAATGCCATCCTAATGACCTTAATCCAGGACTGTGACGGTTGGCATGATAGACTCGTGAATAGCTTGACTGAATAAAATAGGGCATAGCATGTCCTAGCTGTGAAGATCTGGACTGGAGGAACTAAAGAATATAGCTTGACTGAACATTTGTCATAGAAAAGTGTTTTCAGCTGATATGAAGTGGAAAGAGTATACTGAATCCATTGCTAAGTCTGCAGCTAAGAAAGTTCATTAACTATCTTACATATTTATAAATCTACCATTTGTCCTTGCTTTGAATATTGCTGCCACATCTGGTTTAGTGCTCCTGTTATATATTTAGAGATTCTTGATAAATTCCAAAGAATTTGCAGTGTTATTGGTCTGAGGGAATAATGCCACTAAGATGCAAGGGTCTACTGGGAGTGAAAGAGAATGAAAAAGACTTTAGAAGGAACCAAACACCCAGTCCTAAACAGGAAAACAAGGGATAAACCTCTACACCTCTATTCACCCCAAGCAAGGTGATAATGCCACTAAGATGCCAGGGATTACTGGGAGTGAAAGAGAATGAGAAGAATTTAGAAGGAACCAGAAACCCAATCCTAAACAGGAAACAAGGATAAACCTCTACTCCTGTTCAAAAATGGGGAAATTAAAATTACTGTTGTAACGTGTTTCAGTCTATCATTATTATTAATTTAGATTGTCTTCACTTCTCTCTTAATATGAAACTTGTTTTTTAATTAAAATTCAGGCCATTAATCTACTGTGATACATTGACAGTAGAGGATTGGGAACAAAGGATCTGGGCAATCTATTACCTGTCATGTCATGAGGAAAGCTGTAATAAAAAGAATAAAAAAAATGAAGATGAAAGTAAATATGAATCAGAATTGATAGTGATAATAATAAAAAGTTTCAAATCTGTACTAGTCAAAATGGCTAATAATGGCTGGCGATGCTTCATCTAATAAAAATAATGTGATTGTTTCAGTGTATTTCTGTCATGTTCAGAGACAATAAATACAAAATAATGTATCTAACTTCTAAATATTCGAAAGTGTTATGATGTAATTGCATACCAAAGTTTTTTCTTTTCTTTTCTTTTTTTTTCTTTTCTTTTTTAAAATCGTTTCACCCCAAGCAAGGCAATAATGCCATGAAGTCACAAGGGATTAAGACTTTAGGAGGAACCAAAAACCTAGCCCTAAACAGGAAACAAAGGATGCACTGTTCAATAGATGGGGAAGGAGTGATTTTTAGTATCACATTCGTTTCATTTCAATTCACTTTCTCAAAAAAACAAAACCAAAAAAAAAGCATTGATTAAAATCAGCCTTGGTTCCTTTAACTTAACTCAATGCAAATTGAAGATCCGATTGTATATCTTGAAATCCTCCCACGAGCAGCAAATATTCTTGTAGACCTCATTAAAATATTTTATTTTTTTTTAATATTTGCCCAGGCAAATATTATGATGATTTTTATCTTGCTTGCTTCAGCATGTCATGTGTTAGTTTGCGTGCATGCGTGTAGGTGCTCTTTTCTTTCAGACAGCTAACGTTTCTAACTGCTTCTCTCACAACAATCTCTACGTTCCCTATCCCCACCCTCATTATCACTTTTCCTTTCCCATCTTGTTTTTTCCTTTTTCTTTTTTTTTTCTTAGTTCGTGATAGAATTGGCTTGTTTCTTGTTTGATTTGATGACTGCAGTCACTGACAAAACCCCACCCTTTCTCTTCATGCACACACGCAATCAATATCAATCATATTGAATCTGTTGGGTAATACTACAACTACTTCACCTCTAACTCTCTCATCCTCTCACTCTCTCACTCATTTTCACACCCTCTCACTCATTTTTACACCCTCTCACTTTATCTCTCCCAATCTGTCACCCACTCTCTCTCTCCTAATCTGTCACCCACTCTCTCTCTCCTAATCTGTCACCCACTCTCTCTCTCCTAATCTGTCACCCACTCTCTCCTCCTCTCTTTCCACTCTCTCTCTCTCTCCTCCTCTCTTTCCACTCTCTCTCTCCTCCTCTCTTTCCACTCTCTCTCTCTCCTCCTCTCTTTCCACTCTCTCTCTCTCCTCCTCTCTTTCCACTCTCTCTCTCTCTCCTCCTCTCTCCTCTCTCTCTCTGCCTCTCTCTCTCTCTCCTCTCTCTCTCTCTCCTCTCTTTCTCTCTCTCTCTCTCTCCTCTTTCTTTCTCTCTCTCCTCTCTCTCTCTCTCTCCTCTCTTTCTCTCTCTCTCTCCACTCTCTCTCTCTCCTCCTCCCTCCCCTCTCTTCTCTCTCTTTCCTCTCTCCTCCTCTCTTTCCCTCTCTCTCTCCTCTCTCTTTCCCTCTCTCTCCTCTCCTCCTCTTTCCCTCTCTCTCTCTCTCTCTCCTCTCTCTCTCTCCTCCTCCTCTCTTTCCCCTCTCTCTCTCTCTCTCCCTCCTCTCTCCACTCTCTCTCTCTCTCCTCCCTCTCTTTCCTCTCTCTCTCTCCCTCCTCTCTTTCCCTCTCTCTCTCTCCTCCTCTCTTTCTCTCTCTCTCTCTCTTTTCCCTCTCTCTCTCCCTCCTCTCTTCCACTCCCTCTCTCTCCTCTCCCTCCTCTCTCCTCTCTCTCTCTCTCTCCTCCCTTTCCACCTCTCTCTCTCTCTCCCTCTCTCTCTCCTCCTCTCTCTCTCTCTCTCCTCCTCTCTTTCCACTCTCTCTCTCTCCTCCTCTCTTTCCTCCTCTCCTCCTCTTCCTCTCTCTCTTTCCACTCTCTCTCTCCTCCTCCTTTCCACTCTCCTCCTCTCCTCCCCTCCCCTCTCCTCTCTCTCTCCTCCCCACTCTCTCTCCTCCCCACGCTCTCTCTCTTCTCCTCTCTCTCACTCACCCCTCTCTTCCACTCTCCACTCTCTTCCACTCTCTCCCTCACCACTCTCTTCCATTTTCTTACACACAAGCACAATACTCAGATACCCTTTTTCAATTTAAAAACATTAATTGGGGAAGTGTTTTTTTACTTTCATCTAGTTTGGTTTTTAAAGCTACCTAAATCCTATTTGGGGTGTATATTTTAAAAATGGGTTTTATTCGTGGATGTAGGGAGAAATATTAGGATATCAAGTCAACAAAGCCTAAATCTAGATACATGCATCTTGGTATTCAGAGTGAAACTAATACACAACAAAGATAAAAAAAAAAAAAAATTTCAGTGTATCATTTACATTTTCATCAATCTGAACATGCAAAAAAAAGCCAGCTTTAAAGTTTAATAAAAAATTAACAACCTCTTAATTGCTGTTGTTTCCAGATCCACCCTAACCTGGGGTGGTAGCACTTGTTAGGGCCCTAACTATGGTTAAATAGTGAACCTCCAAACAAAAACCAAAACACTAGAATAAGTATAAAAATATATTTCTATAGTAGGATTACCAACATTTTTTGTAGCAAAATCAACAATATATTTTTACAAAAAAATACTGCAATACTTTTTATCATCTACAAACTACATATCTAAAAAAACCTGTTAGTCCAGAAACTATAAAATTATGTTAAAAAAAATATCTGTTGCAATAAAAATATATGCAGCTGAAACCATAAAGTTGCATACAAAATATTTAGAGTTTGACATTAAATAATCCATAGAGGTTGATCTGTCACTAAACAAAAATCAACCAGCCAATATTGGTCTGAGGCTGCCACTGTACGTACTTGGTCATAAGTAGATGTTTCAGAGGTTATCTCCCTTGATTGAAAACTTTTATCATGTCAGCTTTTGTTAACTAGTATGATCACTTCTCAAGGATGGCTTATCTCTTTGAGAACTGGTGTTTCTTCTCTAGAAAATATCTATATGCAGATTTTTAAAGAGTTCCAGCAACTCATGAGACATGAATAAAATAAATAGCTTACATACACCTGCAGAATAAAAAAGATAACATTTTTATTTTTGATTTAATCAACTTTTATTTTCTATAATCTTCACTAGTTTCTGTTTTCGCCTGTTGCAGATTGCAAACTAACAGGACATTTCCCACCATTTATTACAGTTGTCACATTGATCCAAAGCTGCCAATGCACCCACTTGATTACATGATCGATATTTCAGAGGTTACCTCCCCTGATTGTGAGCGACATTAGAAACTTTCATCATAACAGTTTTTGCTATGGAGCTGTAGTTCAGTTAGAAGTTGTTTGTTACTTGGTGTGACTAGAGAACAATAGAGGCATAAATGTATACAAAAATTGGCCAGTATGCCATTATAATATAGATGACAAGAAAATAGTAAACAGAGTAAACAATCAATAGCACAAAGGCAAAGTTCAATTATCCAAACAAAATTTGGAATCTTAGTAACTCTCTTCAATGATAAAGATGTTTTACATTTTTAGCATGAACTGCTTAGAAGGCTTATGCACTCAAGGTAGAGTGTTACAGAGTAAGAGAGTCCATTTATGGGGATAGATGGGGAAAATAACAATTGACTCTAAACTTGAACAAGTTAAGATTGTAGTGATTGAGGAAGCATCCTCTTGGAAGCTTAGATCTCACCAATGGAATACTAAGGGAATGAGAGTGGTTTGTTACAATGTGCATAGTATGGCAGGTCCTAGCCATGAAGGTTAGAACTGGTGGGACTAAGGAATGTACTTCTTCTAAACACTTTACATGGAAATAGCAATAGAGTAGCAAGAGGCTTGCAACGTCTCATCCATGATAAAGAGGTTGTAGAGTGGAAAATAATTGACTGTGTAGACACTTTTGGGCTCTATCGAGACTAGAAAGTGGAGTCTGGGCAGCTCCTGCTCATATATGGCAGCAGTACTCCATTTTTAGCCTGATCTGTCTTTTGTAAAGGCAGAGGATAGTGGAGACGCTTTTGGGCTCTATTGAGACTGGAAAGTGAAGACTGGGCAGCTCCTGCTCATATATGGCAGCAGTGCTCCATTTTTAGCCTGATCTGGCTCTTGTAAAGGCAGAGGATAACAGAGACGCATTTGGGCTCTATCAAGACTGGAAAGTGAAGACTGGGCAGTTGCTGATCATATATGGCAGCAGTACTCCATTTTCAGCCTGATCTGGCTCTTGTAAAGGCAGAGGATAGCTGAGACGCGTTTGGGCTCTATCAAGACTGGAAAGTGAAGACTGGGCAGCTCCTGATCATATATGGCAGCAGTACTCCATTTTTGGCCTGATCTGGCTCTTGTAAAGGCAGAGGATCACAGGAGTCGGGTATTTATAACTCATTCAAAGACTTTGTTATTCGTATGAACATTAGCACATATTTTTTATAAATATTGAATAAGCACAAGGTCATGATGGTGTGAGTTCCTTTGACTATGCATTTATCAAATGTCTGAGAGCTTAACAAAATCATTATCACTCCAAATCAGGTGGCTAATATATTTTATAATATACTATCTCTGAAAGCTTAGAGTATTAAAATTTTCCCCTTGATACCTGGATTTGAATCTCACCATGGTAAATTTGTCAAGGAGCTGATGTCTTAAGAATATCAGTGTAGGGAGATAGCACCATTGGGAAGTGCCTGAAAATCATACCACAGATTAACCCAAGCCTTGTGAGTGAAGGTGGGTAGCTGAAACTGTTCAGATGTCATTGAGGGTTGTGCTAGCACAAAGTTACAAATCCCCAACTAAATGAGCAGGGAGAAGTCCTTTAGCCTTGGTTGACAATTGATCTAGAGATAGTCTTGATAAAAACAAGCTGCAGTACCCCAGCATCCTGACCACAGTGGATATAATGGTAAAAATAAATGACTGTGAAGGAAATGCTTAAAGAGAATATCTCACATGAAATTGTAATCTGTTGTCGGTGGAAATAGTAGGCTATATACGCTGACTGTGTCCCATGATAGTCCTTAAAGGAGATACTGGACAGTTTATGTTCAAATTCTCTCCAGAAAACAAAAATAATCTGGACTGTAGAATGAATAAATAAATAGCACAAAGAAGTGTTGTTGGTCTTCAGCCAAATTCACATAAATTAAATATTCCTTCTTAAATGAAAACACACACACACACACACATATATATATATATATATATATATATACACACACACACACACAGAGTCATCCCCAGACAGACTGTTTAGCTGTATCATAGCTCCACAGTGTGGCTCAATGTCTGATTGCTTCAAGCCAGGATCGAAACCCGACTGATTTGACATCAGACAGATATCTTACCTCTAAGCCATTGTCGCACGGCAGAAAGGAAGGGAATTTTAATGTTTTTCTCTATACAAAATACACCAGTGGCTCAGAGAACTCAATTCATACTTGAAGAGTAATGTTTAATAGCAGTTGGAAAATTAAATTTCAGTTTATGTTATTTGACAAATGCACAATATTTAATGTGATGTGTCATGCAAGCATTGCAGTAATAAAACACATGCATTGCTGTTGCAACTAGTGCAGTGATAACGTATGTATTTTCAGTGTAGTTGGTTAATACATAGGATCATGAAAAATCTCGTGATGAAAAATGCATTCAACTTGGTAATCCATATGGGTAATCCCAAGGAGGATGAAATCCTGAGAGCTCAATGTAAATCCAGAGCTAACATTTAAAAGAAAAACAGACCACTTTAAGGTACCATTATAATAATTTATTTCACCAGAGTCCTTTTAAAGGACACCGGATCATCAGATAGCACTACGAAAAATGAAATTAAAATTGATGGGTAGTGTAAGTTTTTGTAATTTAACAGAGAGTGTAAGAGGGATAGTTCAAGAGACATGGTATAGTATAGGGAGGGATTAATTTCATATCTCTCTCAAGTATATATTGGGCGAGGAGGAGTGACCAGAACTTGACCTATTTATATATATATATATATATATATATATATATATATATATAATTTTATTTTAAAAACTGTGATTACATCATGACAAAAAATTTCCATGTTTCAAAACTGAAACTAATTTATAAATTTAATTATTAAACTTAAAATTCATAGTCTCGTTTCATTGTCAAGCGATGATAGGAATAAACTTTCAAAGAAATCTACTTAATTTATTAAATGCAGGCAATATTGATATTATGAGTTGTTAAGGTTTTTCTTTAACCTTAGCAACTCATATCATTTATGAATTTAGTTTGTTTTGAAACCTGGAAATTTTCTGTGTCACAATGGAATCATTTTTTTTAAAAAGAAAATAATTATAATGTTTTGTTCTACTGTTTTGTATTGAGCACTGTTTTTTTTTCTTTTCTTTTCTTTTTTTAAATAAAAATAACTGCTAAGAACACTGGATTATGAATCTTACTGTTCTTTCTTATTTTAAAAAATATGTTTCGTGTATTAGCAAATGGTCAGAATATGCTCTGCACCTGAAGACTGCATGAAATTCCAAGTCATGCTATTGATGTTGGATATTATGTATATTCACTAATATATATATATATATATATATATATGCAAAAGACCGTATTTAAAATTAATTAAAAGACTTTATTTATATTACTCTGTTTATAAATTTATACATTGAGCTCTCATCATTGAGTTAACTTAATAGTTTTATATTAAAAAGACCTTATTGGAATAATCCCTACCACATATGGATTTGGTATTACTATATATATATATATATATATATATAATATATAAACATTATTATAGCGGAAATTAGATACCTCATTTTTATTTTAAACAGTGTTTATTATAACTATGGTTGTATTCAATGATAGACAATAACCATAATACACTTTTAAAAATAAAAATGGGGTGTCTATTTTAAATACAACTATCTATTATAATAACATTTGAAGTAATGTCTGATTTAAAATCCATTAATTTTTAGGAAATACACACACAATACTCGTGTACTAGTGCGGCTAGCCAATCCCTATTGCAGATGCTTGCCCAGGCACATTTGTGTTTGTTCAACACCCACAGGGCCCACCTGTGGTTTATATTGCAACTATGCTGAGCAGACCTTAGTTACATTTTCTGGGAGAGAGTGTGTTATCTCGTGTGATCAACAATTTGTACAAAGCGAGCACGCTCGAGCCCTCGGCCATGATTTCTGTTTACCCAATGTGTGTGAGTATGTATGTCAAAGTTTAGTTTATTCTTTCCAGCATAGGTTGAAGGCAATGAATTGCAGTTGAGAAATGGTGTTTTGCCATCCTTCGGAGTACTTTGTACACTAGCATTTGAATTGCTAATGTTTTACTTGCATTCACAAGCAGTTTCTGTATCTTGTTAACTTTCAACACACTTTGTATTTTATCTGTGATTTCATTTAATATTGTTGTTTTAAATGAACTCTTTAAAAGATTTTTTTTTTGACTGTTGAAAAATGGCCAAGTGTACCCCTTTGATGCAACATTAAGACTTAGAAACCTTCAATCTGTTAAGACACCAAAAACTATACATATATATATATATATATATATATATATATATATATATATATATATATATATATTTTTGTTGTTTTTGTTATCTCTCAATATTTTTCTATTTTGTTGTATTTTCCTCCTGAGTGAAAAAAAGAACGCTCTCCTTTATTACCTTTCCTGTAAATTGGCCTCTGCTGCACAAATCTTTTTTTGCTTTCAGTTATTTTCTGAAAAATCAGATTTGCTTTTATTTATTTCATTTAGACTAACATCATTTTTTTTCTACATTAGTTTGTTGACTTCTCTTTCTCACCTCCTCCACCAGTTCCTCTCCCTGTCTGTCATAATCATTTTGTATTTACCCTATAGGTAATCATGACTATCTACGGTTTCCTTTTCCTTTGTATAACTGTAAACTTTGTATTGCCATAATTGTTTTTTGGGAAAGAAAATGTAGTAGATTCTCATCAGCTTCTCTGTGATTTTGAATTCAGAGCTGTTCTTCTCCTAGACTGGTTACCAACCAAGACCTGATTCTCTCTCTTCTCTGTTTCTCCGGGGGTTTTTTCTCTCTCTTTCTGACACTATTTTACCCACAGTTAGGAGTGTTAAGAGATGTCAGTTTTTTTTTTGTTTTTTTTTTGTCATCCATAATTTTTTTGACTGTGGTCTGACTTTGGGTCATGCCATTTTTGTTTTTTTTTTTTGTTTTTTTTTGTTTTTTTGCATCCAGCTAAAGCAATCATTCAAAAAACAGCATCCAAAATCCAACCAGGTGCTGATCCAAGGGGCAACACAACAAGAGCTTTTCTTTCATAAAAGCTTTTCTTTCATATTTTGTTTTTGATGTACCTATTGTTGTCAATAAAACAGTAGAAATTCTGCCAGTTTGTATTGTTGAGCTTGGCAGTGACACTTAGAAATAGTCATAGACAGACTAGCTTTGAATTAATTGATTTTTTTTTGTTTTTTGTTTTTTTTTTTGTTTTTGTAATTAAAAATTAAAAATGTATCAGATATTTAAGATCACACATTTAATGGATTATAAATGATAAATGACCTAACATAATGTTACATATCCTGTATCAAATTTTATCATTCTCATTTCTGTTTTCCAAACTTTAGAAGGAAACAAAATTCTAAACAGGAAACAAGGGAAAAACCTCTACTCCTGTTCAAAAGACTTAGGAGGGACATAAACCGGATGAGCAATGAACCTATCTACTCCTATTGGTGAAGGAGAGAAAAAAAAAAAAAATAGTGAATAAAATTTTGGAATGCAGGGATGAAGCAGACTTTACAAGAAACCTGAAATTCAATCCTAAACAGGAAATAAATAAATAAATAATTAGTGAATAATATTTCCGAGTTCAGTCAGAGAGACTAGAAGAACAGTGGGGAAGCTGACCCTAGAAGGAACCAGAAACCTGATCCCAAGCATGACAAGAGAAATAAATATTAAATATAAGATTACGACAATTAGCTCCGATTATAGACTAGAGTTAATTATAGAAATGACAGTATGATATTATCTATCGTCTTAACTTGGTATAAGTTAAAATATCCTCTATCAAATAAAATTGTTGGAATCTGACTCAAGAAATGAAAAGCTTTCTTTCTCTCTTTTTTCCTCCTCCTTTCTCTCTTTTTTTCCTCCTCCTTTCTCTCTTTTTTCCTCCTCCTTTCTCTCTTTTTTCCTCCTCCTTTCTCTCTTTTTTCCTCCTCCTTTCTCTCTTTTTTCCTCCTCCTTTCTCTTTTTTTTCCTCCTCCTTTCTTTTTTCCTCCTCCTTTCTTTTTTCCTCCTTTCTCTCTTTTTTCCTCCTCCTTTCTTTTTCCTTCTCCTTTCTCTCTTTTTTCCTCCTCCTTTCTTTTTCCTTCTCCTTTCTCTCTTTTTTCCTCCTCCTTTCTTTTTCCTTCTCCTTTCTCTCTTTTTCCTCCTTCTTTCTCTTTTTTTCTCTTTTTTCCTCTTTTTTTCCTCCTTTCTCTCTTTTTTCCTCCTTTCTCTTTTTTCCTCCTCCTTTCTCTCTTTTTTCCTCCTCCTTTCTCTCTTTTTTCCTCCTTCTTTCTCTCTTTTTTCTCTTTTTCCTTCTTTCTCTCTTTTTTCTTCCCTCTCTTCCCTCCCGCTCTCTTTCTCTCATTCCTTCACTCTCTCTTTATCTCATTCCCTTCCTCCTTTTTTTAACAATCAATTTTTTTGCCTCTATTCTTGAAAACTATATTTCTCTTAGAATATTCTAAGCCTTTTCTCTAATTACAATTTTTATTTATTTATTAATACAAGTATTAAAACAAGTGCTACATTATGGTAGCAATCTTTTTTCAAAATAGAATTTTTTTTTTCAATTTCTTAATTGGTATTTAAAGAAATTATATGTCTAAAATTTGAATAATGCATTGTGACAAAATGTCTTAATCCAAGTATAGGCCAATGTCTTTCTTTTTTTTTCTTCTTATGAATGATGGATGGAGGGTAGTTCATAAGTACAATGTTACTCATCCTTTCTCAGAAAATTCTTCCATCTCAGTGTTTCTGATTATCATGTCCAAACAAGTGGCTAATGACAATCTTAATATACCAGTTTTACCATCAGCCAATTGCATACAGTCAGCATAATTGTTGCCAAATCAAATAATCCCGCACCAATGTTTTAATGCCATGATTAACTCAGTTGTACCACAGGAACAAACTGACAGTATGCGTCTTTTTTTTCACATTCCTTACTTGTCTCTTGAAACTACTGACTCTCTGAACCAAAAACAACACTGATACAAAACTATGTTTATAGAGTATTCAACAAGAAATACTGTTTACTAGCAAGGGCTTGTGAGATCTATATGCTCATCAAGTTAGCAGTTAAACTTATCCACAAAAGAATCAATATCATAACAAAATTTAAAACCAGTAAACTGATTGTCAAAAATAATTTCGCAACCTACCAATCTGCTATGCAAGACTAATGTTTAAAATTTGTTTAGAAGAATAATTTCTACCTAATTACACTAATTTATACTATGTATATTGAATGAGGTTAAGTCTTAAATGGTTTCCATTTTTGTATATCAACTTTATTTTTCAAAAAGTACATTTTCACCATTATTTGCAATGGCTTGTTTCACGTATCAGGCCTTTTCAGTAAAATTCCAAGGTTTTGATGTGAGGAAGGGTTCACCAAACTCTGGAATCTGCTTTTCACCAGAGAAAGTTTTTCTTATCATAGAGTTTAGCAACAATCGAAAAAGGTAATAATTGGTTGGTGCAAGTTAAGGTGAATATGACAGGTAGGGTAGAACAGACGAACCAAGTTCCAGAACTGTTTCTTGTGTTGTTCTTGCTGTATGCAGACTTGTGCTGTCATGAAGAACAACATTTCTCCTTTAATCCACTGTGTATGCTGGCACTGCTGTATAAAAACAAATTTTTTCTTAACTGTCATTTATGAGCAGTACTTAGGACGATATATTTGTCATTACAAATTGGTTCTCAAAAATGGAAATTATTTATAACACTATGCTGGACTCTACTGTTGCTTTTGATGTATGAGTGTAAAGCAGCTCAGTTCTTAGAACCATCAGCCAGACTACTCACTCATTTCATTTGATTATAGTGGTGAAGGCTTATGCAGAACCAAACATACTGCTTTGAAGCGCCAGAAACAGAGACGTGGTGCCCAATATGCCACAAGGTCCCCAAACGACCCTCAGCAGGTTTTGAATTCAGAATTTTCCTTCTCCTTGACTGGTTGCCCCCAAAGGCTATAGGACACAGGCTGTTGTGTTATTTACTCATAGCTGGTGGGAGAAGAAAATGATTCATACCTTTCCCGAGAGTATTAGCACATAAGTGAATGTAATGGATTCTACTGGATTTTGAACTTGGCTCTCTGATGCTAAAATCCATTACTCCAATGTGCCTCCATAACTCTTCTCTCTCTCATATATATATATATATATATATATATATATATATATATATATATATATATATATATGAAACAGACAGGCAGACATCAACACTGCATGGTGGCACAATTTCATGTATCAGTGTAACCTTCAGACTTGGTCAGAAAATCACATTGAAGGTTACTTTTGTGACATATAGTGGCCATTAACAATTAAGTCTAACTCAAGGCTTCAATGTTAAGGTAAAACAGTATTTACGTCTGCAAATAAATACTTAACAAGAACAAAAAGTAAAAGTCAACCAAACCTAATTAACTATTTCTGTGAATACTTTGTTAGTAGCGCAGCTTGGCTTAGTCAGGTAAATCCTAAATCAAAACCCAAACCATTGACACACAATAATTCACACTAATTTGACTGGATAGTTCCACTCAATAGTCACTGCAGTCAGTAGCCTGACACCACTATTTATACACCTGGCTGAAAACATGCTCATAAGTCTAGAGTGTCAAACTCGAACATCAGTATTGTTTTCTTCCTATATGACTGTTACACAGATTAACCTGAAGACAACCAGAAAGCATGATTTTATGAAATTTGTGATCATAACAAAGATGTGGATATTAGTTCAACTGTAAATGATGTAAGCCTTCTGAGATATAATGTTAGTTCTTTGCAAGTCATGTTTTCATTTAGTTGATATCAACCTCAACTAGTTGACCTAATAATGTAGCATTGTTCAGCAAGTCAAAACTTCAGTACCAAACTCCACAAACCACTTTTGACATGTTTGACCATTGACATGACCTTCTCCATAAAATGTACAATACTTTTTTTCATGCTTAAGTCTCTGAATTAAATAAAAGCATAATATGTAGAACATACTGGTTATTTTCTTACATCTCATATCAATGAAAAAAATAAATTTGCTTAAATCAATGTATAAACTACAATAATACAAAAATGTTTGCATTGTTTTAATGTGCAGGTGGTATAATAGATAGCATCTCTGAATGAGAAGCCTTGATTGGCAACCAGTCGAGGAGAAGGACAACTTTGAATTCAAAAACTACATATAGCCCACACAAAGTACATATTATACAGCTAAGGAAAGACTATGATCTCTACTGCAGTCACCCTTCATTTCTTTTTTTACTTTTTAAGGCATGCTGATATGATTAGGTATCAGGCAGTTGTCAAAATCAATTTTTCAGAATTAAATTAGTTCAAAACTTGATGCTTGTAATGGCAAAAGGCTTACAGCTCTGTCACGTTAAAACACCAGTTCTCATTCGATCACTGAAGTTAAGCAACATCAATCCTGGTCAGTGCTTGATTTGTGACCCCCTTGGGAATACCAAGTGCTGTAAGCTTGGATGCACAGGTGCTGGAAAAGATAATGGCTGGCAGTTGAAAATCAGAGAGCAGAATTTCAGTTGTGTTTGTGCTATTCACTCATGGAAAATACTCTTGGGAAAAGTATGAATCCAGCTATGGATTAATTAGTAGTCAGACTTGTATCAGTAAATAATTATCTCCAAAATATTCTTATAATCTGAAATCATTTTCTGACTTTAAATAACCTGCAAAAGATGGATAAGCTGTAAAAAAAAAAAAAAAATTAATCTATCTAATAACGAAACCTTTTTTACCAATCCAATCTTGACATGACTGTCATGACAATACAATCAAAAAGTTATCTATTCAGTTAAAACATTTCACACACATCTTATAGGAAATGACCTTAACCTTTATCAGAATTTTTGATGTTGTTTTCGGAAGCCATTTTGATCCTTAAATTCCCTGAATTTTTCCTTTTTTGTATATTAAATCTATAGAACAGAGAAAATGTGTTAGAGAAAGAGATCAGTGATTTCATTATCAATAGTTTTGCTGATGTTAAATTCATGTTGGAAATAAAATGAACTTGTTTGTTTAATTATTTACATTATTCGGACTATTGTCCTCATTTTTGTCGCCATATTTATCACAACGTTTCAGCCATTGTACGCTCCGGCCTTCTTCAGGTGGTTGGAATGTCAAACCCTTTATTTCGCTCACTGGGGTAGACTGTTCTAGTTCCACGTGCCATGTTTGATGGATGTCAGTTATCAGTTATCTCCTGTTAATTTCCCTCTGAAAGTTCTCCACTGCCTTAACCGGGTATTGAACTCACACTCTTTGGGTCCTGTCACTGGATCTAACCAATGCTTTTATCCACTGTGCCATGTGTCCTTGAGAAAATATAGACAGACTTTGTTTGTTTAAATGGTTATGGAATTAATGACAGCTGACAAGAAGCTGTTTGAAATGTTAAAATGAACTACAATTCCTATTCATTTGTTCAAATTGTCTCTTGGATCCCTTCCCTCTCCAGGTCAAACCATAGCCAATGTCCTCCAACTTGAAGGCTCACTTTGGTCACAAACACATGGCTATTGATTCTATCATTTGAACCCTCCATCCAGCAATGCTTTATTGTACTGGATACGTGGGCACTATAATGGGTAATGGCTGGCAATTGGAGAGTCTCAATTCCTGTTGTGTTCATGATATTCACTTATGTGCAAATACCCTTGGGAAAGGTATGAATCCACCTCTTCTCCCCCCAGCTATGGGTTAATTAGGACTTGTATCAGTAGATTATTATCTCCAAAAAATTCTTATAATCTAAAAGTTTTTTCTGGCTTTAAATAATCTGCAAAAGGTTTATAAGCTGTAAAAAAAACAAATGAATCTAATGACAAAACCTTGTAAAATCTGTAGATGTACACAGTTAAAAACAAAAAAAAATTACCTATAGAGCTTAGTCTATTCTATTTTGCTAAATGACCATTGACTCTACAGAAGGTTCATCTGCCTTTGTTTTTAATCCAGCCTGAGGTCTAGCCACTCTCCTCACTAGAAAAGCCTGGTAGAGAACCTATATAATCACTAATGACCCAACCATACAGCAGGTTGTATTGGGTTACTTGAATGAATATTTTCAACACAGATATGCACATGGAACCGGTTAAGTGCTAATCTCTGTAGTGACCCTATGACCACACCCAGTTACGGGACTGACAATGAGGATGTTTCGTATTATTCATTTTCTTTTAAAAATACATATTCTCTTTGACTAAATCTTCATTGGGGTTAAAACTCTGTTAAAATTATGTGATCACAGCTCTCTACAGCTTCTTTTTCTTTTGAGAAAGATAGTGGAATGGTTTTCCATTGCCCCCTTTACAGTTTTGAATTTGGATTTAATTTCCACCTCGACTGATTTCCCTATCAACACTAAAGAGCCCAGTCTGCCCTACTATTTTATTCATAGATTAGGTTTCTCAAGGGCATTAATGCAAGGTGAATGCAACAGCTTTGTCTGAAATTTGAACTCATTTGACTTGTTCTATTTTCTATGCCACTATTTTGCTATTCACATTTGAGAATAAAGACACTATATATATATATATATATATATATATATATATATATATATAGGAACATTTTTGCATACACCTCATATTATGAGAAGTTTCTGAAATAATGAAAATTATTGAGCTGGCAAATTGCCTGCTAAGTAGAGGTTTATGTGTGAACCTTAGTCAAGTTTTTCATCCAGTCTTATTGTAGTAGTTACTCTTATGTACTTCTAAAATGTGCAGTTTGCGTATGAAAATTATTCCAGCTTATCTGGTAAGGAAATTGGTCACTTAACTAATATTAATGCAAATATATTTGCTTGGAGTTGAAACTCATGAGCAGGTATCTAGGTATATTTATTTTTAACTGTACATCTACTGTAGATTTTATAAGTATATGAATGTACTGTTGACCTAGCTACTACCAGCACAACTTATTTCATAGTTTCTTTATTGGTCATATTTTGCATGAAGATCATCATGTGGAGTTTTTTTATTTAGCAAATAAGAAAGTGCTTGTACACAAGGAAGCTTTTCCACATACCAATGCTAGTCTTATAAATGTGTGCTTGTAAAATCCGTTAGAATGATAATGTTGATGGCTACATCAGTAGCAAGACCAGCCCTGCAAGTATGGCTAGTTGTACACCTTTCCTTCTCTCCCTCTCTCTTCAGCCACTTCTTTGCTGAGTAGTAGTCGGGCTGCTAAGTGCAGTATAGCACATAGCAGTGGTAATAGCAGCAGCAGCAGCAGTATAGTATATACAGGTGGCTTGTTGAGCTAAAGCCGTAGTCTGTATAAGAGATATTGATATGTGTCTGGTGATTTGCTTGGCAAAATGCAGGCCTACGTATTGATTTCTAGTCTCATGCTATTTATAGTGCTTGCAAAGCCCGGCTGGAAACACAGAGAAAGAATTGGGTAGAGGAGGAAGGGGCAGAGGAGGAAAAATAGTCTTTGTAAAAAGCTGAGGTGGGTAGGTCAGTTGGTAAGGAGGAAAGATTATGTCTATTGTTAAAAGTGGGAGGCACTTTAACTGCCCCCCCCATGCAACCACCGCCATTTTTACCGGTGTTTCTATTTCTTACAGTCTCATTCCCTCTTTGCTGTCTTCTATTTTTCTGGCTTCCTGTTTTGTTCACTATTCATTCTCATTCCCTCTTTATATCTTTTACTCTCTCTCTCTTTTTTCTCTCCTCTTTCCCCGCTTCTCTCCTCTCTTTCCCCGCTTCTCTCCTCTCTTTCCCCGCTTCTCCTCTCTTTCCCCACTTCTCCTCTCCTCTCTTTCCCCACTTCTCCTCTCCTCTCTATGTCTATCTTCTTTTTCTTTCTCTCCCCTCTCTCTTTTTCCTCTGTGTGTTTCTACCTCACTCATATGCTTGTTTGCCTATGCATCTCTCTCACCTTTGTGCACATGCATGCACGTTTCTCTTTATCTCTAAACTTTGTATGAATATTCACTCTCTCTCCTCCTTTGTGGGGGTGTACATGTCTCTCTCTCTCTCAGTATGTGCATCTGTGTTCCCTTTCTCTGTGTGTGTGGAGGGGATGTAAATTTTACAAGTGAAATATATTTGCACATTGGATGCACATGAACAACTTGTCGCATAATGACAAATGTGATTAAGAATACTTATCTAAAGTTGTCTATCTGTTTTCATTTTCTTAAACAGTCTTTCGAATTGGATAGAATTATCCTCTCTGCATATTTTGGATTAGTATTATAAAGAATGAGTTTTTTTTTATGTCAGATCTTCAAATACCGAATCTTTTATGTCCAGCTATTGCAAATCTGTATTCTTTATTTTAGAAGATTGAAAGTTTTCTTGAGGAATTTGTATGGCTACAAATTCAAACCAATTTTTAAAATGTAGAAAATAATACCAAAAATCATTAAACCAGTGTACATGTTTCATATAGATTTTGAGCCAGTACCACATGCCATAAGAATTAATACTAATTTTGTTTCTCTGTTTATTTTTGTTTTTTTAAACCTTTATATCTTACCAATGTCTTTCTGAAAGACAAAAAGAAAAGAAAGTTCAAAGGGAGATAATAATGATTAGACTGAACATTGTGTAGCCATTTTTGTTAGATTTGCTTGTAGATCTGTTATTCATTTGCAGAATTTCAGCACTTCCTATATTATTATTTTAACTGATTTCTTCAGAATAAAAGTAAATTCTAGAATTTCTATTAATATGGCAACAAATTAAGTTTTGAATCGGTAGAAATAATTAAAAAAATGAATGGAAAAACGATAATAAATAAACATAGTGGTTTACAATCTGAATTTCTGGGATGAGGAGCTATCATTGTTCACATTATTTACATTCAGACGATTGTCCTCATTTTGTTGTTATTGCCACATTTCAGATGTGCCCTCCAGCCTTCTTCAGGTGTCTTGTTATAAGAGTTATCCCAAGATATGGGTCAGCAAAGCAAGAACAAACTACTCCTTTAAATAAAGTCTTCAAGGTGTGCCATCACCTGCAGAAGGCCAGAGAGCACAATGGCCAAAGCATTGTGATGATAACAAAGATGAAGACATTAGTCTGATTGTAAATAAGGGTAGAATTATTTTAGATCCTCAAATTATCCAAACCATCTAGATGAAGCCAGTCTTTCATCTTAGTTTTTAATTGTTGGTTGTTGTTTTTTGACATTTTGCCACTGCTGAGTGATATGGTTTGGAAATCATACTTATTATAAAACCCAGGTTGTGTGTGTGTATCTGTACGTTTATATGTTGGATCGGATTTCCTACATTTTTCAACCGATTTCAACAAAACTTCACAGGACTATGTAAAATTACCTTGCGGTGGTTCTGACAGCACCAAAAATTGGAAAAACAATTGTTTTTGCACAAAATCAATTTGGAAACACGATTAAGAGACATCGGGGGAATGAAAGGGGGACAACTCATATCGAGTTATACTTATCATAAAACCCAGGTTGTTTGTGTGTGTGTGTGTGTGTGTGTGTGTGTGTGTTTGTTTATATATGGGATCAGATTTCCTACATTTTTCAACCAATTCCAACAAAACTTCACTTTTTTTTTGCAGGTATTCTTATTGTCTTGCACACTTTTTTCTTTATTTTTACATTCAGAATGCTTTAAAAATTCCATTTACAAGACAATTGTTTATAATAAAATTCTATTCAATCGGTAGACTCATAACAATTGAAAACAATGTTTTTGTTTGAGTTTGACCAATTCGTAAAAAAAAAAAAAAAGCGAAACAAAAAAAAATAGTTAAGACATGCGTGTCTGTCAACCTTAAACAATAATCTTTGTCAATTTTATTTTTCAGTCTTTATGATGGTCGATATTTGATCTATCTCTTACTGTTACATCCCCGGGCAACACCGGGCTCTACTGCTAGTATTAAATAAGCCTTCAGCAAGGTTTAAGCTTTTATTACTTACTACTACCTTATAGATGAGGCCCAAACAGCTCAACCAGTAAATTTCATTCAAATTAAATATATTGTTGCCACCTTTTCTCCTTTGAGCCATTTACACACTATATAGTTTGTTTACATTCATAGTATTTTAGAGGTCTTATGTTGTCTGAACCTCAGAGATAAAGCTTAGTCATTATTATCAGTTTTAAGATTCATATTTATTTTTTAAGTAACTTTCAAATTAAAAATTGAGGAAAATACAATTATCTGTTGTGAACTCTTTCATTTATTTCAATGTTTAAAAGTACTCTGCATTTTAATAAATTTAGGGTGCTCAGATCCAAAACGGAAAATATTTGACAGGATCAGGATATAAGGTTCATTTTTTTCTGCATGTGTTAGGGGTGTAGACATACAAGGGTTGGCTAGAAAGTTCATTGCAAGTGTACAAGAATACAACAGCTGGGTGGCCAGCTGTTGTATTCTCGGACACTTTTCATGTCTTTTAGCCTACCAACTGGTGTGTCTACTTACATTTATATCCTGATCAGCCTATGAATGTTCCAGTCGACTCTTGTATGTATATACATCTAATGCATACAGTGAAGATGTATAAAGAAGCAGGCTTGTATTTCAACTGTAAATGTGAGAAAAGAGATAATAATACTGAATTTTACATATTATGAAGAGAAAAATATGTCCAGGTTAGTCTGTCAGGTCATATAATTCATTTCTGGTCTAACTTGAATAGGTGAAAGTAGTCTATTGTTATTCTTGTCTGTATGGCTAATAATGACAGAAGCATACTGCCACCACCCCACCTCAATCATCTTTGCTTTGTACCTCATGATGTACCACTGAGGAAATTCACATTTACTCAAGCAAAAAGATTAACAATAGGACTAGAAAAACGAAGAGTCAGTTTCTTGGCCCTTTTAAGAGTGGGACATCTTCAGTAATACAAAACAGTGATTCTTAAACAGGGAGGCATTGGTCTCTTGACGATTGGGATGTTAAAATCTAAGGGAGGGAATTTGAACCAGGAAAGTGAACTCCTTATATAGTCAGGTCCACTCATATATATAAAAAAAAAAAAAAAAATTACCTTGTTCATACTGTTGTCCTTGTCTTTATTGCCATATTTATGACATTTTGACCATTGTACACTCTGGCCTTTTACTGGAATTTTGAACTGAACCCTTTATTTTGTCTGCCAGAGTCAAATTGTTCTACTTCCACGTGCCATGTCTCTTCAAGATGTTTCAGTTATCTCCCTTTAACTCAACTCTCTCAGGTTTTTGTTCACCACTGTAGTAGCCAGGTATTGAACTCTCAATTTTTGTAGATTAACTTTCATAAGATCTTTGGTTGTGTTTAAATGAACACATTTCAGCTGCCTCATTCTGATAATGCATTTGGAAAATTCAATCCGAAAGATTTCACTCTCAAATCAACAAAAATTTGGCATATGGTAGAAAAAAAGTGTTCCAAACTTATTTACTTATCGACTTATTAGGTCTATCTTTTAGTTTCTCCAGCCATTCACGTGATTTCTTTTGGTTTATTGAAATATTAGTGATGATAGACGTCACACTTCCTGCATGTTTTCTTTTCTCTATTTCTTATTTTTTGCTTTTCTGTTTTCTTTTCTTCATTTTTGCTTTTCTGTTTTCTTTTCTTCATTTTTGCTTTCTGTTTTCTTTTCTTCATTTTTGCTTTCTGTTTTCTTTTCTTCATTTTTTGCTTTCTTTTTTCTTTTCTTCTTTTTTTTTCTTTCTTTTTTTTTGCTTTTCTTTTCTTCTTTTTTTGCTTTCTTTTCTTTCTTCTTCTTTTTTTTTGCTTTCTGTTTTCTTTTCTTCTTTTTTTGCTTTCTTTTTTCTTTTCTTCTTTTTTTGCTTGCTTTTTTCTTTTCTTCTTTTTTTGCTTTCTTTTTTTTTTTTTTTTTCTTTTTCTTTCTTTTTTTTTGCTTTCTTTTCTTTTTTTTTTTTTGCTTTCTGTTTTCTTTTCTTCTTTTTTTGCTTTCTTTTTTCTTTTCTTCTTTTTTTGCTTTCTTTTTTCTTTTCTTCTTTTTTTGCTTTCTTTTTTCTTTTCTTCTTTTTTTGCTTTCTTTTTTCTTTTCTTCTTTTTTTGCTTTCTTTTTTCTTTTCTTCTTTTTTTGCTTTCTTTTCTTCTTTTCTTCTTTTTTTGCTTTCTTTTCTTCTTTTCTTCTTTTTTTGCTTTCTTTTCTTCTTTTCTTCTTTTTTTGCTTTCTTTTCTTCTTTTCTTCTTTTTTTGCTTTCTTTTCTTCTTTTTTTGCTTTCTTTTTTCTTTTTTGCTTTCTTTTCTTCTTTTTTTGCTTTCTTTTCTTCTTTTTTTGCTTTCTTTTCTTCTTTTCTTCTTTTTTTTCTTTCTTTTCTTCTTTTTCTTCTTTTTGCTTTCTTTTTTCTTCTTTTCTTCTTTTTTTTTTCTTTTTTTTTTCTTTCTTTTTTGCTTTCTTTTTTTTTTTTTCTTTCTTTTTTTGCTTTTTCTTCTTTTTTTCTTTTTTTTCTTCTTTTTTTTGCTTTCTTTTCTTCTTTTTTTCTTTTTTTTTTCTTCTTTTTTCTTTCTTTTTTCTTTTTTTTTTGTTTTCTTTCTTTTTTTTTTTTTGCTTTCTTTTTTCTTTTTTGCTTTCTTTTTTCTTTTTTTGCTTTCTTTTTTCTTTTTTTGCTTTCTTTTTTTGCTTTCTTTTTTCTTTTTTTGCTTTCTTTTTTCTTTTTTTGCTTTCTTTTTTCTTTTTTTGCTTTCTTTTTTCTTTTCTTTTTTTTGCTTTCTTTTTTCTTTTTTTGCTTTCTTTTTTCTTTTTTTGCTTTCTTTTTTCTTTTCTTTTTTTTGCTTTCTTTTCTTTTTTGCTTTCTTTTCTTCTTTTTTTTGCTTTTTTTCTTTTCTTCTTTTTTTGCTTTCTTTTTTCTTTTCTTCTTTTTTTGCTTTCTGTTTTCTTTTCTTCTTTTTTTGCTTTCTGTTTTCTTTTCTTCTTTTTTTGCTTTCTTTTCTTTTTTGCTTTCTTTTCTTCTTTTTTTGCTTTCTTTTTTCTTTTCTTCTTTTTTTGCTTTCTTTTCTTTTTTTTTTGCTTTTCGCTTTGATTTTTTCATTTATTTTTTATTTTTTTGCTTTTCTTTTTTCTTTTTTGCTTTTCTTTTTTTCATTTTTCTGTTTTTTTTTCTTTTTCTTTCTTCTTTTTTATTTACTTATTGACTATTGATTTATTGATAAGCAAATTAGGACCTTGTCTGAATTTGTCTTTTTCCTCTTTTACTCCAAAGAATCAATCAGCAAATAGTAAGCAAAGCAAGAAAAAGCCAGGTGAATAAAATCTCAAACCACAAATAGTCTTTCTTGAAAATGGAACAAATTCTCTTACCAATCTAAGTAGTCTAAATTTCTAAAAGACTATATCTTTATTATCCCATCAATTAGTCATACCAATAGTTAAAAAAAATACTCTCTCAGTCCTGTAATAGTCATTACATTTAAAATGTGAAATGTCCCTGCACATCTGACCGAGCGTATAGTATGTTAGACTTTCAAACCAACATGATGTAAAAGAAAGTTAGCCAATACTTGCTGACATTAGTTTTTCCACCCTGAACTCCAATTCTAATTAGTTCTGGGGCTTGTCAAACATGCCCATTAAAATGGACTCAACCATAGAGCTCAAAATAAGCTCTTCAAAGTATTTTTTTTTATTTGAGAGGCTTGAAAAACTCCTGTCATTTTTGACAGGGAATTCCTTGCCATAATTTCTTCTTCAGACCCTAACCTAACAGAATATATACATACAATCTGATAATAAAGAAAAGGTATGAAAAAAAAAAAAAAAATATACGCTCTCCCGCAGGATTTGAACCTGAGTTCTCCTAGGAGTAAACTGTCATTAGATCTGCCATCATTTGACCTCTTGGCTACAGACTGTGTCGATGACCAAACAAAGTTGAATAGTCCTTCTAAACACAAAGTAAACCAAGTTTTGATATATTTGTTTAAAAAATCCTCCTGTTATATCCTGTGTTAAATAAGAGTTTTAAAGAATACCTCAATATGAAGATTCTCTCCTCCACAATATATAGGCATCATTAGTGATGTGGGCTTCTTCTTTTTCTTTTTCTTTTTACTGTGGATATTTTATCTTTAACAGACTATTAGTGAGTTAAACATCAAAGAAACTCCAACTACAATGGACATTGGCCGATAGATTTTTTGACTTAAGTCAGCCTTTTCTTCAGTTTATAATGAGAACTCTGTTTCACAACTTGGCAAACAATAGTAAGATGATAATATAAAGGAACAAGTGAATGAAGAATACATATATATATATATATATATATATATATATATATATATACGACAAAAGGAAAACTTGTCTTTATTCATATTGTCCTTTTAGATATATTTTTAGTTATATCTGAAATTTTAAACACACACATACACACGTGTGTATGTGTAAAAATTTCAGATATAACTAAAATATATCTGTAAAATGACAATATGAATAAAAGACCAAAGGAAAACTTATCTTAGCTGATGCATTTTATCCTCTAAGGGACTTTATCAAGACAAATATGAGGGTTTTATTTTGCAAAATAGAATCTTCACATTTGTCAGAGAATGAAACATGTCACCTAAGATAACTTTTCATTTTGTGTTATACATATAAATTTCATGAACAATTTCACAAGTTTTCTCAAGTATGTCTACCACTTGTTTCCTAAAGCTGCTTGACCATCTCTTTTGATACTAGTCGTCATCCACATCCTTTGCCCCACGCATTCAGCCTTCCTCTTCAAGCTTTTTGTGCCATGTCCAAGTTTGCATTGCAGTTGGTGCATTTTTAATGAATTCTCTCACAAATGCACACTATGCAATCTTGTTTGAGTGTGTTTCAGAATACTCTAACACAAGCCTCTTTTACTTTTCCAGTGAATAGAATTTCTCTAACGGAAAAGCAAAAAAACAAGCAAAATTTTGAGTTGTTTTTACACAAAATGTTAAAATTAGATTATAAAATTATATCAATTTTTCTGAGACACTGTGTGTGTGTGTGTGTGTGTATATATATATATATATATATATATATATATATATGGACAGTTCTTACACACCCTTTATCCAGAAAAGAAAGCTCTTGTCAGAACACAAGAAAAATTGAATAAAAAGCTTAACCGTAGTACCTTGTCTGTCATTTTTAATGAAACATGCATAAAGGAAGGATTGCTGCCTAAATATACAACTATATATATATATATATATATATATATATATATATATATATATATATATATAATGAAATGGATTAAGTCCAATTATATAATGTTTTCTGTTTATACATTATTTTAATATGGACACTTTATTTAAGTAAAGGCAGTAAATGTAGTTAACACTGTTTATTTAAAGAAACCAGAGCATTTACTTCAATAAATTGTATCTAAATAGCATACAAACATAAAATTATATAATGGAGGATAGATACATATATCCATAGAGGCATGGTGGAGTAATGGATAGAAGCTCTGATTGAGGAATCGGAGAGCCAAGTTCAAATTTCAGTAGAGTTTGTAACATTCACTTACATGCTAATATTCTTTGGAAAGGTATGAATCCATCTCTTCTGTTTCCAGCTGTGGGTAAATAGCAGGACAGTCTGGGATCTATAGCCTTGGGCGACAACCAGTCTTAGAGAAGGTCATCTCTGAATTCAAAACCTGAGGAGGGTTGTGCAGGGACCTTGTGGCATGCAATGCACCAGTTCTCTATATTTGGCTCTTCCAAAAAGCATGGTTGGTTCTGCACAAGCCTTCACCACTATAATCAATTCATGTGTTTGGATAATCTGGCTGTTTGGTTCATATATCCAAACAAGTTTTATTCAAGGTCTGTTTAATTTTTTTCATTGTACCTTTACAATTTTGTATGTTCTATATCAGGTTTGAAATTGTGGATAAACTGTCCATAGTTCGTCTTTGTTCTGTTCAAGTTTTTTGGCCTTCCTGATTATTATTATGAACCATGTGCCGTTAGCATGACAAGATTCTGTTAGCCATGTGCCGTTAGCATGATAACAAGATTCCGTTAGCCGTTAGCATGATAACAAGATTCCGTTAGCCGTGTGCCGTTAGCATGATAACAAGATTCCGTTAGCCGTGTGCCATTAGCATGATAACAAGATTCCATTAGCCATGTGCCATTAGGATGATAACAAGATTCCGTTAGCCATGTGCCGTTAGCATGATAACAAGATTCCGTTAGCCGTTAGCATGATAACAAGATTCTTTTAGCCGTTAGCATGATAACAAGATTCCGTTAGCCGTTAGCATGATAACAAGATTCCGTTAGCCGTGTGCCGTTAGCATGATAACAAGATTCCATTAGCCATGTGCCATTAGGATGATAACAAGATTCCGTTAGCCATGTGCCGTTAGCATGATAACAAGATTCTTTTAGCCGTTAGCATGATAACAAGATTCCGTTAGCGTTAGAATGATAACAAGATTTGTTATGCCGTTAGAATGATAACAAGATTCCGTTAGCCGTTAGAATGATAACAAGATTCCGTTAGCCGTTAGAATGATAACAAGATTCCGTTAGCCGTTAGAATGATAACAAGATTCCGTTAGCCGTTAGAATGATAACAAGATTCCGTTAGCCGTTAGAATGATAACATATTCCGTTAGCCATGTGCCGTTAGCATGATAACAAGATACTGTTAACTATATCCATTTTATAGAGAGCTGATTTTTGAAACCGTTCAAAGTTACATCATGTATAACAGTTTGTGATGTTATTGGTCCGAACCCGGCATCTCACTTCAGTTACTTTCCCAATGCTATGTCATGGCATCCCTCTATCTTTTCTTCAAATATTTTCATCGCAATTGTTCTAATGTACTCTCCTCCTTGGTATCTCAGTTGCATGAATTTAAGCATACTACTAAATTGGCAACTAGGTCTCATGGTTTTACTGTCAAAATAGCTAGATGCAACCATAAGTTCTATTCTTATAGTTTCTTCTCTTGCACTTCTTGCCTGTGGATCTCTCTTCTGGTTTCTTGTTTCCCTGCCACCTACAATCTTAAAAATATTTAAATGTAACATCTATTGCCATTTTCTGTCTTTCTAATTTTTGTTCTTTCTCTCCACGAGTCTTCTCATTCTTTTTTCATCTTAGTAGCCCTTTATGTTCTAGTGGCATTATCACCTTTCTTGGAGTGAATGATTTAAAACAAAAAACGAAGCAGTTAAAGGGAGAAAGACCACACCAAAAAGTATGCATCAAATGTGTTGTTATATTCCATGCTAATATGAATATACACTTGAAAACACAGTGGATAAAATAAGTAAAGGTTTATTGTAAAATCCAATACCATAAGAATAAAGATAACGATCATGCACAAGGTTGTCACAAGTCAATCCAGTAGTGAGTGCTACTATTGGAAGGTTGGTAGTTCTCGCATAAGTCTGAGTTGTACTCAACAGATCCCAGTTAGTATAGTTATAGCTACCCCCCCACGAAGGTTGTATGTGGCACAAGGCTGGTTTAACGTGGGTTCTCCGAGCCCATAGGCTTGGCCAAAAATATTCCCTTTTTGAACTCGTATAAACGGTTTCAGGGGCAATCTACCTCCCCGAACGAGACTCTGCCCTTCAGTGGAGCCTCGTCCGGGTTCCTCTCTGCCTGAAGACAGAGAGTTCGACTGTCTAGCTGGAACAGATTGCAGCTAAACTCAGTAGTCCATTGACATACAGATACTTATAGGTAGTTACTAGATATAGTGTAGTCACTCATGAGGGTGACAGGTTATTCCATTACATCAATAACGTATTTTACTTGTTTGGTTGTCATGTAACTTCTGCTTTCTCTGTGATATTATGATGAGAAATTTTGTATTATGCCTTCTTTAAAATACTTACTCAGGTTAAGAACCACCAAGCCAGAAAAAATCCAATGTAAGATTTTCAAAAAAAAAAAAAACAAAGAAGGGGAAAAACATCCCCTGAAGTAGAAACTGTTTAAATATCTTCTGGGTAAGGTTTACACAGAGTGTGTCTTGGGACAACCTACCTTTGACCTGCTCTACTTGTTCATACATGGCCACTGCACAAAAGACAGTCATGCAGACTTTGCCCTTAAGAGGCTGTAAAGTAATTGGTCAGGGTTAAGTGTAATTGGCAAAAATGTCCACCAAACAGAATTGATAAAGTTTCCAATAAACAATAACAAAGACTATATATATATATATATATATATATATTGATAGAGATGAAGATAGATATCTCAAGTTATAGAGAGAGATATAAATAGATAGTTATAGAGAGATATAAATAGATATATATATATAGAGAGAGAGAGAGATATAAATAGATATATATATATATATATATATATATATATAGAGAGAGAGAGAGAGATATATATAGATAAATATATATATATAGAGAGAGAGAGATAAATAGATATATATATATAGAGAGAGAGAGATAAATAGATATATATATAGAGAGAGAGAGAGAGATAAATAGATATATATATATAGAGAGAGAGAGAGAGATAAATAGATATATATATAGAGAGAGTGAGGGAGGGAGAAAAAGAAATTTTAATAGGTTGATTAATGAAATTTGAAAAATAAAAAGCCATAAAACTCTTTCAAACCTTTCTCTCCGTGTTTCAATTTAATCAAAAGGCTAATATATAATAAATATCAT
This sequence comes from Acanthosepion pharaonis, assembly GCA_903632075.3. Classification (NCBI taxonomy): domain Eukaryota; kingdom Metazoa; phylum Mollusca; class Cephalopoda; order Sepiida; family Sepiidae; genus Acanthosepion; species Acanthosepion pharaonis. The sequence goes on along the minus strand of CAHIKZ030005487.1, from coordinate 743,200 downwards.
CAATCTTATTGCCAATATTGTTATCATGTTATTCCTCAAATTTAATCAACCAGTCTATTAAATGTATATATTATAAGAAACACACATGGACTATCTTTCATTTTTATTATATAAAAAGTGGACATTTAAGAGGTGACAGTCTGTGTCATGCTCGTATGAAACTGTTGCCTTTTGTGTGTTGAATTAAATGTTCACTTTTATATTTACATAGACTCTATCCCTGATATTGCCTTTTAACCTATAAATATAGCATACCTTAAATCTATGAGACAAAATTAGGCAAAAGTGACAGTAATAAGGCAAATAGTTCACAAGGTAAGAAAGGTGTTAATGCACAAAAGGGATACAGTCATGAAATTGTACTGTTCTGACATCAAGACAAGAAGTAACAAAAATATAGCCGATCAGACAAAAGTGGTCCATTTTACTGGCTAGGAAGGAATCAGACCATGCATCTGTATGATTTGTTTATAAATTTGGAAAAGGTGTGTTTTTGCAGCCATTCCTAATAATATTGGAGCCAACAATTCACGTCATCAAATATCTATAGGCTGCTTTGTGAATTTGGCTCAAAAATCAAGCACTTTCTGTGAGTCTGGACTTTGCAGGGTTAAGTGGCATTGACTTAGGAGAAAGTTTTATTTGAAAAAGAAAGTGAGGCACTGTGCCAAGTTTGACAAGCGTATGATGGGACAGTGTGAAGAATTCAGAGAGTCTCTTTCAGATTTCCAATATAAAGATTTTAATCAAGTGCCAAGGGTAGGAGAAAAGAGACACAAAACGTGGGGCATATGTGTTTCTTGCTAGATGCTACATATCAAATTTCATTATGCCACTTCTACAGTCGGGCATCATTGCTCATTGAGATATATATATATATATATATATATATATATATTACTTTCAGTCCTTTGTTGAGATTCTATTTTGTTATTTCTTTTTTTTTTATGGTCTGGACCATTTTCCTGGTCTCCATTGAAAATCTTAATTTAAATTGTCTAATGTCTGAGTAGTTTCAGCTTACATCAAGAATTTGTGATGGAAACCATCAAATGGTTCAAAATATGGAAAATATTTTTTAAAAAAATCCTGAAATAATTTTTATTTGTTTCTTAATCAAATATGCATAAATAATTGTTCCTCAGATAAACCTTCAATATGTGTGCAAGTATGTATGTATATATATATATAATATACAATATTAACAATACCAAAAAGTGTATGTATACCCATTTACTGCAGTCAAAAAGTACCACTGTATTTAAAATAGGCATGATTTTGATAAAACATGTTTTACTTAACTGTATCCAATAATAATACATGTAATATTTACATATTAATATCATATTATAAAATACAAACATAACGAATATGCATCTTTTCTATTGTCTGCATTTATAAGATGTTTATCTGTTTCTCATTTGGTAGTTTATGGCTGTACGTGTTTACACAATAAGTATAGCATTACTAATGATATTTTTTTTCATTCTCTTTTGCTTTTTTTAACTTATTTAAGTAGAAGATGGAATAAAGAGATAGACAAAAAGAGGTTAGTTTATTGTAATTTAGTCTCTCAAAAAAGGAAGGTACTTGATACACAGGATGCATGATGAAATCATTTTTTATAAGTGAAAATTTGGGTGTCACACGATATACGTGATCTTGTGTTATACGAGTATATACAGTAATTATTATTTAATTTCCTACATGGTGATTTCTGTGCCCAAACATACGTCGGGATATTTTCTGTGCCCAAACATATCTAGGGATATTTTTATGTAAGAAAATAAATGTCTTCTTTCATTTACTGCTTTCAAAAATTTGCCCTTCATTTTTTTCGTCATTTTCTTATTTTTTTTTTCAATAATTTATTTTCCCTTGTATTACATATATTTTTTTTTTAAATCAGTATCACCCCATGCAAGGCAGTAAAGCCACTAAGACATAAGAGGTTACAGGGTGTAGAAGAATTAGGAAAATAAACATTAATAATGAATGAAAAGAGGAAAGTGTAATCAAGAGGACAGTAGATAGCAATTGATATTGCATTTAAATTTTTGCAGATTAAAGTTTGTTGGAAATCATGGAGCTGGAAGGGAGTTCTGCAAGCAAGAAGTGTGAGAAAAGAAACTGTTAGCATAGAATTTACGGTTACATCTAGCCAGCTTAACTGTAAATTGATGAGATCTTGATGCCAGTCTAGTACTGTCCTTAATTTCAAAAAGTCTAGGTACCATTGGGAAGAGCACTTCCAAACAATCACCATGAAAGTATTTATAGAAAAGGCACAGAGGCAAACTTACAGTGGCAGGAAAGTGACTGAATCTGAACTACCAGATCAGGACTAATAATATTGCTGATTCTTCTTTGGATTTTATCAAGAAGCTCAAGGTAAATAGCAGTGGCACTAGGTCATATGTGGCAGCAATATTCTAAGCAAGGACGAATGGTAGACTTATAGATATGTAAGATAGATTCTAGAGAGAAAAATTGTCTTACATGAAACAGTGAACCAAATTTCTTAACAGCTGACAAGTTGTCTTTTGCATATCTGTAAGTCCGCAATGAAGAGAATTCAAAGATTATTTTTTTTTTTTTTTTTTTTTTAAGAAGTAGTTAGATACGCCACTCTGCATCCAATTTCCCACAGAAAAAATATATAAATAAAAACACAATGACCCATACAAATGTTATGCTCCACAGGAATTCTTATATTCAGTCTTCAAGATATACAGCATATACAATTTTTATGCAAAAATAACCCTTTAAGCACCAAATAATTTTATGTTCCTTTTCCAAGGATATGTAGATAATGGTTAATCCTAGAGTTAAAGTGATTGTAAGATTGTATTAACACTAAAATGAATTCACCATCAGTTTGTAAAAAGCAATGGGCCAAACAAAATAGGTCCATTCCAAGATTGGCGGCTACAATCTTAACAATATTAAATATGCAAATGACAATGTTAATAGAAGACGGGGAAAGGAAACTACAGGCACTCCTAGAGTAGGTAGTAAAGGAATGAAAGAAGAAAGGACTAACCATCAGTTGTAAGAAGACAGAATCTATGGTTGTCAGCAAAAAGGAATATCATCCCTGTTAGGGGATGCTAAGTTACTTCTCCTATCAAGGACAATAACTCAAAATACAATTGAGTGACTTCCCTTGTTCGAGTACACTTCTGAATTCAACATGATAAGATAACAAATACATGGAAATTATGGTTTAAATCCAAACAAATCCTTGATATTCTCAGGCAGTAAATGAATACAAGTTGTTTTATTATGTATTAAAATACATTTGTCTTTTATTTTCATTCATTTTTGTTCATTCCAACAACCAGAGATATAACAATCCCAAAATGTGAAGTAGGAATTGGAGACACCTAAAATGAAGCAAGTACAAAAATCTAAATATCCAGAGAATTTTAAAAGGGAATGGAAAATACGACACCAAAATCCAAATGTTCAAAAGATGCCTTCCAAAACTAAGCAAGGAATCAAGAAACAGTAAAGTTTTGTTAGAAACAAAGAAATGAGTACTAAACTGTTATGTGTTATTGGTCTGCCTATATGGCAGTGAATGCTGGACAATCTCCTCATAGATGAAGAGAATGCAACAGAAATGTGGTTCTATATAAGAATGCTGAAAATACCATGGACTGAACATGTGAGTGACAAGGAAGTTTTAAAGAAAATGGAAATAAAAAAGTCACATATTTAGAATCAGATAGAGATAGTTGAAATTTCTAAGGTGCATAATGAGGAAAGAGGACTTGGAAAATTTAACACTCACAAGAGCAGAGGAAAGCAGCAAATAACCTACCTAACAAGCTTGTGTAAATGGTTGGCAGAACAGGGGTGTGAGGAGTTAGCAAAAAGACAAACATTTCTAAAAGCTACAAGTGACAGGAGGTTACGATTGCTCATGTCCTGAAGAGACAGGGCACCTTGAAGATGTGACTGAACATAATCACCCTCATTTCCCCTGTATTCCAAATGTCAGAAGACAGTTTCATGCAAGAACTGTGTAGCAGCCTCCTATGTGGATGCTTCCCTGAACACAATCTATAGTCAAAATTGTTATCTATTTTCCTTGTCCTCATAATCTTCACTTTCTAACACCTACATTTATATCACACTTCCTTCATCATAACCACTTTGATAGTAACTCTCTACCTTGAGTTGCTCTCAAGTCTTTTTATATGAATTTTAGTATAAAAAAGAATTTGGGTGAATTTTAGTATTAAAAAAAGCAATATAGTCTTTATCTATAATGACACATCATTTTTTGTTTCTCATGTTTCTTATAAACAGAAGTATTAGCTGTTGTGCAATTATTGAAACTAAAAAAGAACATATTTTGGAAAGTCACAAAAAGAAAGCTCGATTGATCAAATAATTAGTCAATTAGTAATGAATTAGCAATTAATGCTACAGCATTACCAAAACTTGTATTGACCTGAAATAGATCAAGAGAAAAACCAATGTTGGTGATTTCCTTTTTGACAAAACCTGCTCCTAAGTCAATATCACTTAACACTTATTAGTCCACACTTGCAGGAAATGATGAAAACTTTAATTAACCTTAGGAAGCAGCCCATAGATATTTGATGACAGTAATTTTCTCTTTGTTGGTGCAGGTAAATTAACTACATGGATAATGGAATTAGCAAACCAATTTCAAATTCCAGCTTGGTATTCACTTTGTACTTATGCCCTTGGGAAAAGCAAGAATACATTTTTTTTTCACCACACCTATAGATTAAAAAGCAGACTGGGTTCTTTAACTTAGGTAGGGCAACACGTTTAACAGAAGGAAAATTTTCTGAATTCAAATTCTTGTACATAATAGGGTAGACTGGGCTTTCTAACTTTGGTAGGGCAAACTGTTTAGAAGTTAGATACTTTGAAATTAGCACTCCTAATAATTTCTCAAACTCAAATTCACCTAGGAGTTCTAAATCTTTGTCTTGGTGTTTTTTTGTTTTTGTTTTTAACTCCAGTACAAAAATTACTCAGGATTATTTACTCAGACTTAGTCTGGCACAAGGCCAAATTAATGATGTTCTCAAGGATAGAACTCAAGAGATTAGTGAATTGATCTCCAAGTTGCGATTTTTAGCCTTTATATAGACATTGCTTTGTTAGTAGAAACCCTTCAAGATACCTTTTATATAAGATTATACATGTTTAACAATGTTTTCTTAAATCATGGTAATACATTAAAAGATGCTTGGTATAATATAGTGGTTAGCAGGCTTGTATTGTAGACAAATTCATTAGTGGAACAAGTTCAGTCTTTATTAGCTGCTCCACTCCTGATAGAGCTAAATTAAAAAAAAAATAACTTTATTGCTTCTATGTGCCATGGCTCTTCACAATTTCTTATCCTTTGTAGCTCTAAGTTTTTTCCTACACTTATGGTGCTAAATGAAGCTTAGTATATAAATACTTTACCATAGTCATTCATAGTTAGTAAACTAGTCTTGCAGATCATTACTATCATAACAAAATGATCCTCAATGGGTGTTCCACACTTGTGGCCTTGTCAGTCTAAGCTTATTAGATACTAGTAGGTTTTGACTTTAACATTTCTATCTAAATTTAGACAGGAAGCAAGGTGTTCATATGTCATGATATTTCATAATTTTCCAATAAGGCAAGCATGCTTTCCCTACTTGTAAAATTAGTGCAAAACAATCTACTCGTTTTTTCTTTCATATATGTTCCTTTTCTAAGGATATGTAGTCTAGATAAATGTTAATCCTAGACTTGAAGTGGTTAAGATTGTATCATCACTAAAATGAATTCAGCATCAGTTTATAAAAGGCAATGGGCCAAACAAAATAGGTCCATTCCAAGATTGGCAGCCACAATCTTAACAATATTAAATATGCAAATGACAATGTTAATAGAAGACAGGGAAAGGAAACTACAGGCACTCCTAGAGTAGGTAGTAAAGGAATGAAAGAAGAAAGGACTAACCATCAGTTGTAAGAAGACAGAATCTATGGTTGTCAGCAAAAAGGAATATCATCCCTGTTAGGGGATGCTAAGTTACTTCTCCTATCAAGGACAATAACTCAAAATACAATTGAGTGACTTCCCCTGTTCGAGTACACTTCTGAATTCAACATGATAAGATAACAAATACATGGAAATTATGGTTTAAATCCAAACAAATCCTTGATATTCTCAGGCAGTAAATGAATAAAAGTTGTTTTATTATGTATTAAAATACACTTGTCTTTTATTTTCCTTTGTTTTTATTCATCCCAACAACCAGAGATATAACAATCCCAAAATGCGAAGTAGGAATTGGTGACACCTAAAATAAAGCAAGTACAAAAGTCCTCCTATATGGCAGTGAATGCTGGACAATCTCACAAAAAAAGGCTTTACTGGATACACCTAATTTATGGTTACATGTAATAAATCCAGATCTTAAGAACTACTACTTTAGAGTCTTTTCTTCTCCAGTACCTCTTTTCAGATATTTGCTTGAATTGGTGCCCCACTATGTTAAGATTACACTGGTAAATGGAGCAGAGTAAATGTAACATATTTTGCTGCCTTATTGTAGCATCAATCACCAAGAGCAAGCTTGGGTGGGAACAACTAAAAAAACAGCCACCAGGAAAAACGGTAGAATTAGCTTACAAGTTTTACACCATACCATTTTACCACTAGGCCAATGTAATGATGATATAGAGGGTGATGCTGATGATGTAGGTTTTCATAGTTAGGATAAGAATGATATTGAACAAAAAAAAAATTTACCTTCTCTACCAAGTTTTCCAAGAAATAGTACTCAAGATAAACCTTTCCAAAGCAAAAACTATGATCTGGAGTTGGAATGAAAGTAGTGGTGGTACGTACACTGAATATATCATGAAAAATCAGCATTTGGAATTGATAAATGCCGAACACTTCAAATAGCTTGGTGTATGGATTCAAAATAGAATAGGAGGTGCTAGTGGTGGTTTTGCAAATAACTCAAGTCCTGTTCTTAAACAACTTAGATAATCAGAAAGAGCTGTGCCAAATAACAGAAACCACATCATCTGAGGACTTTCAGCATCTGCAACAACTAAAATCAATAGCATTTGTAACTTGAAACAAAAAAAATGATATAATAATGATGTTGACATTCCACACTACTTCAAACAAAAAGGTTAGGAAGGAAAGAGCAATAACATCTGGCATCCTGTCTACAGTCATTTTGCTTCCCTCTATCTTTTCTACAAGTATTTTCACAGCAACTACTCAGAGGAGCTATTTTTGCGTGTTCCCAAACTGCATGAATTTAAGTGTGCTAGTAGGTTGGCATCTCACGACTCACCCTTTCACTGTCAAAACAATTAAATGTACCTGTCTCTTCTACTCCAACAGCTTCTTGCACTTCCCATCTGTGGAACTCCCTTCCTCTTACTTGCTTCCATGATAACTATAATATTCAAATGTAATGTCAATCGACATTTGATGCCTTGATCTAATTCCCCGTCCCTCTCTTTATCCTTTCCTCAAACACGCCTCTTTACTCTTGCTCTCACACTCTGTAACCCCTTGCATGCTAGTGGCACTTTCGTCTTGCTTGGAGTGAAATGCTTTAAAAAAAAACAAAAAAAACTGTAGACTTAAGAAAACCTATTTTACTGAAAAATGGTTTTAATAGAAAGATTTTATAAATTTCAACCCACCCTAGCTGCTTGATCATGGAATGCCAAATGTTTCCATATAAGGAAATGGATTAACATTACAATTACCATATTGCAATTGCAGCTGAATTTTTTAAATAGATCTAAAATGTAAATATATGGACAAAAATATGAACAAATTCTTATCTAAAATGTGAGTTGTTCCAACCAGGATTCATGAGGTTAAATCATTTTACATAAGATTATGGCACTCCCTCTAAAATAACTGAACAATTACCAGTCACATAAAAAATTACTGATATAGGTCTTCATGTACTGGCAAATAGCGGTAAATTATTTTATTACATAGATTAGCATTAAAAAGCTATATGTTGATCTAATCTGATATAACTTCACCAGGCAAATATATTGATATGCCCCCCAGTAGAAAAACAATAAGTTTCAAAAGAACACAACAGGCAGAACCCATTTCAACTGCAGGTAAAACAGGTCAACTTATTAAAGCACAACACGATACTCCCAACTTTTTTCTTTATCATTACCTGTTCAGAAGAATCTGATGTGCGGATGGAGAGAGTCGGTGCTTCAGATTAATCCATTAATAGCAATAAAGAATGCTGGGTGTTTCTGATTAACGTGAAACCATCATAAAAACTGTTTTCACTCTTTTCCTTATCGTGGCATTTGTGGCGCGGTGGGGGTGGGTGGTGAGAAAACCTGCAGAATAGACTAGAAGACTCACAGGCAAACTTCAAAGATAAGAAACATTTCTTCATTGATAGAAACCCTCCAAGATACAAATAAAATGCCTATTGTTTAAACAAATCAAAATATGACAAAGGATGCTTATCATCATGTACTGATGAGTAAATTAGTCCTGTATACTGATTTCCTAATACAGTGAGTTTTAACCTTCTTGAGTGCTCTATAAGTGTAGCCTTGTACCAGACTTAGCTTATTAAATATCTATTTTAGAAAATATTTTTATAATCCAGTCAATTTCTGGGAGTAGTAGTTATTATTTATAGTCAAACTAATGTCCTCATCTTTGTTGTTATTTTCATTGCGCCCATAGCAAGGCAAAAAAGCTACTAAGATGCAAGGATTACTGAGTGTGAAAGAATAAGACAAAAAGAAAAATATAACTAAGAAAGAACAATAAAAGAGCAAGAATTAAGAAGACAAAAGATTTGAAGATCAAAGTTGGCTGGAAAACAGGAAGCCAGGAGAGAATTTTCTTGTCTCTTCTGTTATTTGGTACTAGCAGTAGAGCCCAGGGATGTAACAGTAAGAGACAGATCAAGTATCGACCATCATAAAGACTGAAAAATAAAATTGAAAAAGGTTATTGTTTTAGGTTGACGGACACGCATGTCTTAATTAGTTTTTTTTTTTTTTTTTTTTTTTTTTTTACGAATTGGTCAAACCCAAACTCAAACAAAAACATTATTTTCAATCGTTATGAGTCTATTGATTGAATAGAATTTTATTATAAACATTTGTCTTGTAAATGGAATTTTTAAAGCATTCTGAATGTAAAAATAAAGAAAAAAGTGTGCAAGACAATAAGAAAAACTACTTGCCAAAATAAAAAAAGTGAAGTTTTGTTGAAATCGGTTGAAAAATGTAGGAAATCTGATCCCATATATAAATGAACATACACACAAACAACCAACCTGGGTTTTATAATAAGTATAACTCTATATGAGTTGTTCCCTTTCATTAATGCCTCTTAATCATGTTTTCAAATTGATTTCATGCAAAAATAATTGTGTTTTTCCAATTTTTGGTGCTGTCAGAACCACCGCAATGTAATTTTATGTAGTCCTGTGAAGTTTTGATGAAACCGGTTGAAAAATGTAGGAAATACAATCCCATATATAAACGTACAGACACACACAAACACACACACAATCTGCATTTTATAATAAGTAAGATAATTCTTTGTGATTGCACCAGTCCAGAGGTTTGAAAAAGGATGTTCCTCATTGAGACCTGTAGGTTCATTCACTCAAAACAATTTTTAATAACTGATTTGTGAAAGTGGTTGTATGAAGCTGACAGTTTAGATATTTTTGAATGAGTTTTGTGCCAAGCATGCATCCATAGAAAAGTCTCAATCTAACAAAGCTATTTAAGAACATGATTTGAGTTTTCAGGTTAATTTTTTTGGTTTTGCCGCAACTTGCTAAATTTGTTATAAAAGATCCATACACTCAGTTATTTGAAGTGTTTATATTTACTAAATCCAAAGAAGAAACTGCAATATTATTGGTCCTGACCTAACATCTTGGCTTTGGTCACTTTCTGTAATGTAGCTTTCCTGCACCTTTTCTATCTTTTGTGGTAATTGTTTTGATGAACTTTCCTCTATGATAACTAGATGTTATGTATTTATGTGCAGTACTACAAGTGAGAACTGTGAGAAAAGTTGTTGTTAGTACAGAACTTACCGTTGCATCTAGCCATTTCAACTGTAAAATGCTGAGACCTTGCAGCAAACTTACAGGCTGGTCCGAAAGTCTTGTCACCCCTACATAATCTATTTTTCTATTTCAACACTTTGTGGGATATTATCAAGGAGAGAGTTTAACAAGGGCAATACCAGAATACACATCAGTTGAAGGATGCAGCTTGAACCTTTGCAACAATCAACAAAGCATAGGTTCATAAAATATCATATAGGACATGTCACCACATCATTTTGTGCTACGAAAATGATGTCATTCATACAGAACTTCTCAATGTGTGACAGCATCTAGGAAAGTGAATAAACTGAATTCTTCTTTGGATTTAATTACGAATACCCGTTTCACAAACAGCAAAGAGGAAGATGTAATTCTATCATAAAATTCAGGAGTTGGATTTAGTAAATATAAACACTTCAAATAACTGAGTGTATGGCTCTATTATAACAAATTTACTACAAGAGAACAGAATAGGCTGCACTAGAGGTAGTTTCCCCCAATACTGCAAGTTGCTACAAAACTGAAACATTAACCTGAAAACTTAAATCATGCTCTTAAATAGCTTTGTTAGGTTAGGACTTTCATATGGATGCATACCTGGCACCAAACCCATTCAGAAATATCTAAACTGTCAGCTTGATACAACCACTTTCTCAAATCGGTTATTAAAAATCGTTTTGAGTGACCGAACCTATAGGTCTCAGTGAGGAACATCCTTTTTCAAACCTCTGGACTGGTGCAATCACAAAGAAAGAATTATACCAAATAACAGAAGAAACAATATCCCTTGAGGACTACCAATAGCAGCAACAACTAAAATGGGTATTACAATGTAACTTGAAGAAAAACTAATGATATAATCAAGATGTTGACATCCCACACTACTTCAAACAAAAGGTTAGGAAGGAAACCTCCATCAGTACTGGAAAGAATAACAACTACTATTGGACTTGAGAAACCTATTTTTCTGAAAAATTGTTTGAAGAGAAAGATTTTAGAAATTTCAATAGAAAATAGTACTGGCTGCTGGATCAATGAATGCCAAATGTTTCTTTATATGGAATAGGCTAAGGTTACCATTACCTCTTTAAAATTTCTGTATAAACATTTCAGCAAGACATTTTTTTTTCTAAAGTTCTTTTTGTTGTTAACTAATTAAATTTCCCTCCTTTGGACATAACAACATAAAGCTAAGTTCTGGTTGAATCTATTTAGTGATTTTCTGGACATAGCCACATAGAGCTGACCTCTTCTGGTTGAATCTATTTAGTGATTTTCTGGACATAGCCACATAGAGCTGACCTCTTCTGGTTGAATCTATTTACCGATTTTCTGGACATAGCTACATAGAGCTGACCATGATAGAAACAGTTGAATAATTTTCTAATGTCTATATTATTAATAACAGTTTTTCTATTTTAATATTCTGATGAATCTTAATTCTTAAGTTAATGATTGAATAAGCTCATGGTGAGTTCTACAACAATAAATCATCTGTAGAAATTCCACTATCGCATTATTAAATATTTAAACTTAACAACTTTAACAACATATTGCATTAACAATCATAAATGTAAATGCTGGTTGATATTTTAAGAAGTGGGTACAAATGAAAAGATTTGAAATTGACAAGTTTTTTTCCATTTCGCTAAAACAATTATTATATACTTCTATTTTCCCTTCTTGCTTTCATTCATTTTCTCAGTGAAACCAAGTAGTGTCTCCAGTATGTTTTTTTTTTTTTTCCATGCAATCAAAATGGAAAAGTCTATTATTTATGAGGTACTGGCAGGAACCACTTCTATCTGCATTTCTTTCATTTTCTCAGTAAAACTAAGTGTTTTTTCCCCACAATCAACACTGAATTGTCCATTATTTATGAGGTATTGGCAGGACATAATGGTTGTGCAAAGTGAGTGACATGCACAATTATAATGCATAATATATGAATAATAATTCAGCAAAATTACTATTTTTTTTTCATCTGTTTAAATTGGCACAAATTTTAAGAAAATTTAATTAAGCAGATTATTTAGGTTTTAGATAATTTCATAAAAAATTTTTTTTGTCTCTGTTGTAATGTGAAATGCCAGATGACAATGTTTATTATCAATGTTGAGGACAATAGTGTAAATAATTCAGAAAAATTAGTCAAAATATTTTTAATTGTGAAAGGATTATTTCTTAAAGAAAAACAATTAAAAAAAAAAACAATTAGATTAAAAGTAATTTTTCGGGATGGAGAAAAAAAAAAAACTTTTAGATCACTAATATTGAATTTAACCACCAGGTGTGTTACGTGGACCTGAACTGGGGATTAATTTTGAATTTCATCCAAATCATGAACTGATTTTCCAATGTCATTTTTTCATCCTTCACAATCGCAGGCTTCTTAAATCGATCAAATGTGAAATGGTATCCACTCTCATTTCATATCCTGAATCGCAACCATTTCTATTGTGCATAAATACTGCCACACTTGCAGCCTGTTGCATGTAAAATGCAACCCTGTATCTCCTCTCCCTCATCCTCCTCCTCCCTACCCTCTCCCAAAGCAAGCACTGCATGCAGTATGCAGATTAAATAGCACCCCGCAACTCCTTTCTATCTCTCTCTCCCTTCACCCAATGCAGCTATCTCCTACCCTCATTTGTCAATGCTCAGCCAACTGTTTTTCTAGGGTAATGCGGGTTTCTTCCATTTTGACCTAGATTAATCCAAGGTAAAGTTAGCATTTCCATGAACTGCAATTTGATTGGCTCCTTCTAAGCCATGTCTGACAAAAGGCCACATTTTTAGAGCATTCAATAAAAAATGTTTTTACACCACTCGTCCACATCTTGGCATGGGATAATGGTTATTGAGCTAATTTGGCTGACCATTACTACTCAGCGATAAGTTCAGTCCTCACTAGATGCTCCATACTTGTGGCCTTGTGCAAAAATTAAACTTAGTAAATACTTAAATAATAAAAATGTAGTGTAATGGATCTGACTGGAGTGAATGTAATGGATTCTAATTGAATCCATTACATTCACTTACAGGATAATACCCTTGGAAAAGGTATGAATCCTCTTCTTCTCCCACGCCAGCTATGGGTAAATAGCAGGACAAACCAGATTCTATAGCCTTGGATGGCAACTGGTCTATTGCAGAAAGAAATGGCAACCTACTGTGGGGAAAAAAAATCTACTTCGTCAGCCATGTATTGAAAGATACATGATCGCCTAAGTGTGTATCACACATGGTACATAACTGACTGAAATAATAAAAAAAAAATTGTAGAATTGGGTAATTTAGGAATTCATCTATAAAAGATCAGGAATATTGTACTGTAATATTTAACACATTTACTGCCGAATGTGTTATGATGCCAACTATAAGTTATCTCATGCTTAGCGTTTTCTGATACATTTTCATCTTCAACCAACAGCAATAAGTCTATTCACAGCAATACTTTTAGTGTAAAAACAATGAAGACTTCAGTTGAAGCTATAAATCAACTTAAAAATTTAATTTTATTACTTAAGTTGGTTATCATAAAGCCAGCATTTGAAGTCAGATTTTGTAATTGACCTCTGGCAGTCAACATGTTAAGAGGATTTGAAATTTTATTCATATCTCAAGGTTTATTCACACCATTCCCAGAACATTATGCATGGAAGTGTCTCTCTCACTGTTTATTTATAGAAGTCAATAAATACAAGACTGAAACATGGCATCAATAAAACAGACTATAGAGTTAACAGGTATACTTCAACTATTGTCCGGTTCACACTCCTCCCTGGTATTTTGAGCAGGAATAGAGGTTTATCCCTGTTTCTTGTTTAAGATTGGGTTTCCAGCAACTTCTAAAATCTTCCCATTCTCTTTCTCATCCAGTAATCCCTTGTGTCTTAGTGGCATTATCACCTTTCTTTGGGTGAAATGAAAAAAAAATAAATAAATAAAAAAAAATTGATCTTAGGAAGAAGTCAGTTTATTCCTGAGGTTCCAAATTCTTACAGGTCAGAAACTGTCAATTCTTTAGAAATTGAAGATTTGAATTGTATTTCTGCCTCCACCTTATGTTTCAACATTAAGAATTGAAATTGAAGCTATAAATCAACTCATAAAATTTATTCATTGCCTAAGTTATTATAAAATTGGCATTTGAAGTCAAATTTCATAATTGGCCTCTGGAGGTGAATACATTAAGCTGGTTTTGCATGTCATTGCTATTGAATAGTGAATTTGACTGTCACCGGGTGTCACATACTGAAACTAAATACCTGAAGGAAACTTTTTTAATCAATTCACCCCAAGCAAGGAGATAATGCCACCAAGATGCAAGGGGCTACTTGGAGTAAAAGAGGATGGACAAAACTTTAGAAGGAACCAGAAACCTAATCCTAAACAGGAAACAAGGAATAAACCTCTATGCTTGGTCAAGAGACCAGGGAGGCAAACCTATCAACTCCTATTAAGACAAAAAAAATGAATAGTAAATGAAATTTCAGATTTGAAGCAGATGTTAGTAGTATAGACATAAAGTAGACTTTAGAAGAAACTGGAAACCCAATCCTAAACAGGAAACAAGGGATAAGCTTCTACTCCTCATTAAAAGACTGAGGAGGAGCTTGAACTGGGCGACAGGTAAACCTATCTACTTCTATTAGATGAAAAAGGATTTAAAATGCAGGTAGCCTAATGGTGATTGGCACAGAAAATGGATTTAACAAGTGGAGTTCAAATTCTGAACAAGATTCCCTTTAGAACTAAACCAAATTTAAATGAAAATAGATGAGATTATTGCTTGACATTTTGTTAAGTTTAGCTTATAGTGTACAACTGATGTTGTCCTTTTCCCAATTCATAATAAAATCCAAATACAGGTAATGCTTTAAGTTCAGCATCAATTTGACACTTTGTTTCTATTATGAACAGAGATGCACTTTTTAAAAGGATTTAAAAAAAAAAAAAAAAAAATTTTTTAATTCTGAATAATGTGACAGCTTGAAGATTTAATGAATAATAACCTATAAAAACTATTCCCTTCCAAAATTTTCTGTATTATTCAACCCTGCATTAGTCACCTAAGATTTTCGAAACTGGCATCTCCCTCCCACAACACCTGAACTACAACTGCGCCACATGGTGTGCTACCCTCATAGAGTCAGGCGAGTAGTGGGAGGGAGCAGGAGAAACAAGTCGTCAACTAGGACTTAATGAGTACTTTAAAAATGTTGGGTGTAACAAAACACCCCATGTGACTAATGCAAGTTTAGGAGCAGACCAGGCTATTTAAATCATGCCAAGATTCCTTCTGTTATACAGGATGTAACAGCAAAATTGTCCAAATCATGTTATAGCATAATTATTCATCCCACAAAATGTTTAATATTTTTAAAAAAAACCACTAAACTAATTGAGTTTCCTTTTTTCCAGGTTTTCAGATAAAACATTTAGGCATCTTTACAACATTTTTCATAAGAATCACTGAAAAACCCTTTGAGTTTTTCAGCTAGAAAAAAAGAACAGGTTAAAATCATTTTGTGTTAGACTCGCTATGTCTTCCCAATTGAGCAACGATGAGAGGAAAAATATCATTCAGGCCTTCAGTAATGGTACCAACATTCATATTCTGGCTTCCATCTTCAAAATCCATTTAAGAACCCTCAAGAAGGAAAAAAAGAAAGAAAAAGAGGGAACAGTAGAGAGGAAAACTGGATCAGGAGGTCACAATAGAAAAGGGATCATCAGTTCTACTTAGAGCTAAAGAGGCCAATTAAAAAAAAATCCAACTCAATCCATAAGACATTTGGCATGTGAGAGAGGAGTTTCTGCTATGACAGTCCAAAGAGCAGTAAAAAAAAAAAAATAAAAAAAAGACTTGAAAAGGAAATCATACATAAAACTTTTGAGGCACTTTGTTACTCCAGGATAGGAAGTTAAAAAGGTTACAGAGGGCAAAGATCATCTTGAATAAGTTCGAAAATGATCCTGGAATATATATATATATATATATATATATATATATATATATATATATATATATATATATATATATATATATATATATATATATATATATATATATATATATATATATATATATATATATATATATATATATATATATATTATATATATATATATATATATATATATATATATATATATATATATATATATATATATATATATATATATATATATATATATATATATATATATATATATATATATATATATATATTATATATATATATATATATATATATATATATATATATATATATATATTATATATATATATATATATATATATATATATATATATATATATATATATATATATATATATATATATATATATATATATATATATATTATATATATATTTATATATAAATATAGATAACTAGACTCGTTTCGAAAACCTCAATTTTTTTTTGCTAATCAAATCAATCTCGAGGGAAAAAAGTTTTAAAAAAGAAAGAGCTACAAACATGGACTTCTGCCGACAAAAAATCGCACAGATGCAGGTCTGAAGCCCAAAGAAAAAACCCCGATACAAGTAACAACTAACTAACAAAAGAGCTCAATACAACCGTAGAGCAGACCTAGATACCTAAGTGAGCCAGACAAACCTACCTAGGTTTCACCTAAACAGATCGTCAGGTGAAACCTAGGTAGGTTTGTCTGGCTCACTAGGTGTATCTATATATATATATATATATATATATATATATATATATATATATATATATATATAGTTAAATTCTGTGGACAAGATAACAAAAACATTTAGTTTTCATTTTTGCCTTGAAAAAGTCGGAAGACGAAACACGTCAGCAAAATGTAAGATTTTTTCCAATTGTCATTTTATACCATATATATATATATATATATATATATATATATATATATATATATATATATATATATATATATGAACTTTATTTCAATCCTTCCTGAGCTTCCGATCCTTAACTATGATTAACTAATGATGAACATGTCATTTTCATTTATGATCAGTTTCATCACAATTCTTCTGTTTGGAGCTTGGAGAGTAATTATACATTCTTATTGCTCAAAGTAGAGTCCAATAGTGTTATCAGAATCTTGGAAAATTCCAGTAAGATATATTTAATCGTTTCTAATATACAATGGTTAAGAGATTAACCTAACAATTGGACAATTTTGCTGTTACACCCAGTATATATGGAATTAATTTCACTATCTAAATAACAAAATTGACACCTCTTTCATTTTTTTTTTTTTTTTTTTATTATTAAGCGTTTCACCCCAAGCAATGCAGGAAGTTACTAGGACACAAGGGGTTACAGAAGATTTGGAGCAAGATCAGATAGGAGTGATAGAGGAAAGGATGAGGAGAAGGATAGTGGATAGATCAAGGCCACTGGAGATGTCGATTGACATTACATTTGAATAGTTGGAGATTATAGCTCTCAGGGAAACTGGAATAGGGATGGGAGTTCCACAGGCAAGAGGTGCGAGACATGAATATTGGAGTAGAAGAGACGGCTACATTTAGGAGTTTTCGACAGTGAAAGGGTGAGAGCGAGATGCCAGCCTTGTAGGGCGCTTGAACTCATGAAGTCTGGGAACCAGCGAATGCAGCTCCTCGGAGCAATTGCCATGAAAGTATTTGTAAAAAAGACAGAGGTGACAGCATGTCTGTGAGAGAGTGACTGTAGACGAGATGCCAGAACAGGGCCAATTATATTGCATATCCGCCTCTGGAGCTTATCAAGAACCTCGAGGCAAACAAACAGAAGGGGGTCCAGACCATATATGGCTGCAATACTCCATGCAAGGGCGAATTGTTGATTTGTAGATCTGGAGGATTGATTCCGAGGAGAAAAATTTCCTGGTGCGGCACAGGGAGCCAACTTTCCTTGCAGTGGACAAAGCAATTGACTCAATGTATTTGTTCCATCTCAGATCAGCAGTCAACATGAGACCAAGCAGCCGCAGAGAGGTGCTCTTGTGAAGTTGAGCATCAGACATTCTAATGGAGGGCAGGGAAGGATCTCTGTGGTGATTAATAGAGAGCAGTTTTGTTTTTGAGGCATTAAAGTTGACCAACTAATTCCTGCCCCAGTTCACAACTGATTGGAGGTCCTTTTTGAGATGCACGGCCAGATTTAATAGGCAGAATTTTCTGTTGTTGTGGTGAACTTCCCCAAACAGACACGTCACTGTTCACATATTTGACATGTGATTACAGATGCTTTTCAGAAAACCAATTCTGTCTTCTGTGTGCAGTTTTTTGATTATAATTGATTATGATTTATACTTTGATGTTAATATTGAGCAACAAGAGAAAAGCGGTTATTTCTCATTAAGGAAAAGGAGGGAAATTAAAATTTAATGGGGAAAAAGCACAATGTCAAATTAAAAAAATAAAAAAGTATTTTCTCTCTCTCTCTCTTCTCTAATGGGGAAAAATATTGCAGTTTGTTCCTTTGCAGCTGTGGATGTGTGGGTAGTGTAATGGATAGCAATTCAGAATGAGAAATCAGAGACCCTAGTTCAAATTCCAGTTAAGTTTGTTAAATTCACTTATGTTCAAATACACTTCAGAAAGGTATGAATCCATCTCTTCTCCCCTCCAGCTATGGGTTAAATAGTAGAACACATATCTGAAAAAAAAATCATTATCTACAAGAAATTGTTATACAATATTCACTCAGAAAAAAAAAATATTCTCACAATTCAAAATATTTGCCTTTAAATAACCCACAAAAAAGTTGATAAACCATAAAAAATAATCAGCCTTTTGCAGCTTTGGTATAGGTTCCTTTTCCAGTATTATTCACTGCTGTTCAAGAAATGAACAGCGTTTGAGGGAGATGTATAAATAGATGTGCAGGCTGCTGAAAATGGAATCGGCAAGCTAGGTTCAAATCCTGGTCATGTCTGTTATGTGCACTTTGATAGTGATAGTGGTTGTGTATATTTTTTTTTGTTCTTTTTTGATGGGGGTGGGGTATATCAAGCTCTATGGGTTATTTAATACTGAAATCTAAATATTTTGTACACAATTATTATTATTATTTTTTATTTTATTTAAATTTTTTTTTTTAGATAATAATGGTTTTAGTGATATAATTCTTACTAATTAACCCGTAGCTGTGGAGAGATTAGGTGGATGTATACCTTTTCCAAGGGTATTCGCACATAAGTGAATATAACTATCTCAACTGGAACTCTCCTCTCCCATTAACAATTCCGAGCTATTATCCTTTACACCGACCACAAATCCAAGCTTACAAAACCTGGTATTCCCAAGTGGTTACCCATCTCAGTACTGACTGGGATTGATGTTGTTTAACTTTGATGATTGTATGGGAACTCATGTTTCATTGTGATTCCCCATATCCTTCTTTTGAATTCAGAGTAGCCCTCCTCATTTACTGGTTGCTACCCAGAGAGCTCTGTCTACTCCACAATTTAGCCAATAGCTGGGGGTAAGGAGGAGAAATAGGCTCATGCCTTTCAGTTTATCATGACTGATAAAAGTGAATACAACACACTAGGATGGAATTTCAACATGGCTCACAAATTCTACTTCCTGTACTTCCATTTACACAGTTTGCATTTGATATACCTAGAGTTATCTCCCTTGAGAAATCTGATTTTGATTTCTTGGATAAGCACAAATGCTACACACTATTATTGTGTTGCAAATTGATCTGGAAATTGCTGCTTCCCCCTACCCCTACCCCCTAGTGAGATTATTTTAATATGATATTCCTTTCTATTGGGATTAGTATGCTCATCTTGTTATACTCATTGCTTCCACTAGTGTATGTAAGCTGCCTGGGGAAGCTTTGCCAGTTGTAACTAATTTGTTGCTGTTATACTGAACTTGTACTGGTAGCAGAGTGAGTTTGAAAAGCCTCCTTCTGCCGCTTATTGAAATCTACTTAGTTGGAGAAGGGGAACAGTTAATTACAGCCCAAAGTTCAAATCACACCTAAAGCAGTTGGTATTCATTGTAACGGACTTCTTCAGATATTTGTTGTACTCAGTAACCTTCCTGGAAGATGTACGATATATATAGTGTGTGTGATCTAATTGGATAGTTATAACAGAATTTTTATAAAAAAAAGGATACCAGCCAAGATTTTTCAGGTGTCTTATGTAATGTCTTCTATCGAAGCATATTTATATTTTTAACCAATTCATCAATTCACCCCAAGCAAGTCAATAATGCCACTAAGACAAAAGGGGTTACTTGGTGTGAAAGAGAACAAGAAGACTTTAGAATGAACCAGAAACCCAATCCTAAACAGGAAACAAGGGATAAACCTCTACTCATCTATTCACTCCAAGGAAAATGATAATGCCACTAAGATGCAACGGACTACTGGGAGTGAAAGAGAATGAGAAGACTTTAGAAGGAACCAGAAACCCAATCCTAAACAGGAAAATGCACTAAGGATAAAACCTCCTAAACAGGAAACAAGGGATAAACTCATCATCTATTCACTCCAAGGAAAATGATAATGCCACTAAGATGCAACGGACTACTGGGAGTGAAAGAGAATGAGAAGACTTTAGAAGGAACCAGAAACCCAATCCTAAACAGGAAACAAGGGATAAACCTCTACTCCTGTTCAAAAATGTTCAAAAGACCAAGGAGAAGTATAGACTGGATGATAGGCAAACCTTATATATATATATATATATATAATATTTTTTCCTCACCAGAAGCATGACAGAGTTCTTGCACAGTGCAATCTTCAGGTGTTGAGTTAAGACTGTTACGTTTTTTGGGATGTAGATGTTCATGACTCTCCACAGATTTCTTTTTATTATCTGGGCATTGCCATAACATCATTGGAAAGTGGATTAATTTCCACTTACCTTCACTATGGTTTGGAATTCATAATTTTCCTCCTCATAAGCAGGCTGATCTCAAAGTTAGAAAGCCCAGTCTACCTTACTATTTAACTTGGACTTTTGAAAGAAAAATCAAAGTTGACCAGAAAGCAAGAAGCCAGAAGAGTGTTCCAAAAGCAATAATTATGAGAGAAGAAACTGTCAACATGGAGCTTATGATTATACATAGCAAATTCACCTGTAAAATGATGAGACCTAACTGCCAATCTAGTACAGTACTTAAATTTATAAAGTTGAGGTACCAAAGAGGAAAGCTCATCAGAAATATTCTGTGGTTTAATCATTTAGTGATAAATATTTTGCAAAATGGGGGAGGGGGCTAGAGTTTTTCATTACCACCGTGTCATATATATATATATATATATATATATATATATATATATTTTTAAAAATCATGAGATTAGTTGAATCTGCTACTTTGGTTTCAACCTTACACTATCCTCAGGCAATAAAATTTGGCTGAGGATACTATTGGGAGGTCATTTGTTAAAATATCGCCTGAAGATGTCATAAGTTTGAAACCATGGTAGCGCATTCAACTGATCTCCTGATTTTAAGTTAAATGCTCTACATGTTATTTTTACTTTTATTTTATTTCTTCTCACATGTATTGAGTACTTTTTAATACTAGTTTTGTGGTCTGATTCAACTCTGACCATTAACCTTTTATGTATTTTATATATATAGGAAAAGAGAACTCCGTATCAGGGATAGAGCATTTATAGATACAGACAATGTGGATATAGAAATCAACACCGCATGGCGGCAACCAATTTAATGCTTCAAAAAGATCTTCAGACCATGAAGATCATTTGAAGTATCAAACTGGCAGTCATCAAGCAGTGTTGATTCCTGTGTTTTCTCACACACACATACACATACACACACACACACACACTCTCTCTCAATATATATATAGGTACTATCTCAATATATATATATATATATATATATATATATATATATATATATATATAGGTACTATCCCAAAATTGAGAAACTTTAGGTGCAAAATAGTGGCTCAAATGGTGAGGAGATTGCAATAAATGTGTTTCTTTATTAGCAGAATGATTTCAGATGTGTGAAATGTGTGGTAAGGCATGGGGACACTGAGTATCAGGATACATGATGATAACATATGCTGTGTAGACACACACACACACACTATATATATATATATATATATATATATATATATATATATATATATATATATATATATATAGGGAGTAGTTCAAGGTCTTAAAATAATCCTTGTTCACTGACATCAAAGTATTCATAGTAGCATGCAAAGAATTGATTTTTTTCATGTGCAGTTAAGAACATATCACTTGTTAGATTTCAAAATAGCTCCATTATTGTATGGATGTGAAATTTAAGTCACTCACACAGCTACACAAATAGTTTTAAAATTAAATTCCATGTAACATAAATAATTCTTTTTCTCTTACTTTTTAAAATATGCTTAGCAAATAAAATTAAGTAGATAAAAAAAAAAACAAATAATAAAAAAAATAGATAAACAATAAAAAAGTAAATTAACCCTTTGTACTCTAGTGGCCACTGGGTGAAAGTGCATATGTCCTACTCATTAGGGGTCAAGGTTCAAAGGGTTAAAAATTAAAGTTAACTGTTATCAAAGACTGACATTTCAAAGAGGACAATAAAATTAGATTTTGTCTATATTTCTGAGATGAGATATTATGTACAGTATTTACATTAATCGGGCTATTGTCCTCATCTTTGTCATCATATTTGTCACAAAGTTTACGACCGTTTATGCGCTCCGACCTTCTTCAGGTGTTTGGAATTTCGAACTGAACCCTTTATTTCGATCGCTGAGGTAGACTGTTCTAATTCCACGTGCCATGTTTGATGGATGTCAGTTATCAGTTATCTCCTGCTAATTTTCCCTCTGAAAGTTCTCGAAATAAAGGGTTCAGTTCGAAATTCCAACCACCTGAAGAAGGCCGGAGTGTACAACGGCCGAAACGTTGTGACAAATATGGCGACAAAGATGAGGACAATAGTCCGACTAATGTAAATACTGTATAAAATTAGATGTTTTAATTTTTCTACAATTTGTTTCCCCTAATATATACACACACACACACACACACACACACAGGGTTTGTGATGTCACAAAACCCTGATATATATATGTGTGTGTGTTTATTTATATATATATATA
This sequence comes from Acanthosepion pharaonis, assembly GCA_903632075.3. Taxonomy (NCBI): domain Eukaryota; kingdom Metazoa; phylum Mollusca; class Cephalopoda; order Sepiida; family Sepiidae; genus Acanthosepion; species Acanthosepion pharaonis. The sequence goes on along the minus strand of CAHIKZ030005487.1, from coordinate 719,963 downwards.
TATATATATATATATATATATATATATATATATATATATATATATATATATGCACACACATCAGGGTTTTGTGATGTTCGATGGCTTCACTTGTCACTTTTGTTATGTCAAGCAAAATCTCGTTTTCACTTCCAAAAATGCTTGTTATATTCCAGACTTCGTAGATGCTGGTACAAGCAGTAACACCTTTCAATAATATCCGCACTAGTAATACTTGTTCATGTAGTAATCGCCAAATAGTATAATGATCAGAAGAGAATATGTATAGTAGCAGACAGAGTGAACGTATAGCAATAGTGAATAGACAAAAAAAATGAACAGTGAACAGTGTAGTGATCGAGGAAAAATAGTGATCAGTTAGTCAATATGCTACTTCATATTTATTCACTCCCTTTATGATCATGGGATCTACTTAATAATGGAACCACCTGTGTTACTCACCAGTGATCTAGTTTCAAACTACAGTGTTGGCAATGACACTTACTATTATACAACACAGGGTTATGACTTTTTATAAGCATATGTTCCTGTGTCATAAATCAATGAACTTTTGTTCAAAAGTAATGAAAAAGGATTTAATTTGTTTTAGTTCTTGAAAAAGGTCACCTGCAAACGAAAAATTTGATTTCTACCAGATACACAATAAGAATAAAAAATCAAAATATTCTAAAAGCTTTATTTATGCTAATGATGTAATTGGATTGGATAATATTTGTGTTTTTAATACATTTAACAGTTTATAGTATAACATACATTCTTACAAATTAACAAAAACTGCAAACTTGCAGAAGCTTTATTTTTCAATTTGTTTTGACGTAATTGGTTTATTTTATTTTTTATTATTTATTTTGTTTACTCTTGTTCCTTTTTAATTTTCTATTTTTAAGCAACATAATAAAAATTTGTCTCTGTCTTCATTTTGAGATGAGTTCTTATTGTTTATTTAGTAGTTTGTGTTGATTTTACAGTGGCTTGTTATATTACATGTAATATACCAAGTATAGGAAGTTGTAGAGAGCCATGATCGCCCACATCCTGAAAGGACATGGCACATAGAAGAAGAATCATTGCTTCGAAGACAGAAATAAAGATTTCTCTTATACTTTGATTTATTTGTGTCACTTGTTCTGGTTTTGGGGTATAAAAGACAAACTATTTCTGAATTAATCTGTGTTTAACATGAACCATACCCAGTATTCAAGTAAAAAAGATGTCCTGAGATGCATGTAGCTTGGTTCTTGTCTTAATTTCATCAAATTTTGCTCTGCTGTACCTGTTGATTTCTACATGTTGGCTTAAAAGATTTCTGTAAAAGGAGCTTATGGCCATATCATATTGAAATACTGGTTCTTGCAAAATCACCTAAGTTAATAATATATATGGGTGACTTGGATGTGCATCAGATATCATGGATAACAGCTCAGTGTTGGAAATTGAAGAGCCAAGTTCCAATTCCAGTCAGGTTCTTTATATTCACTTACATGGAAATACCCTTGGGAAAGGTATTAATCCAACTCTTCCCCACAACCATGAGTTAATTAGTAAGACTTGTATCAGTAAATCATTATCTCCCAAAAGTTATTAAAATCTAAAAATATTTTCTGGCTTTAAATAACTTGAAAAGGGTTAAGCCATAAAACACAAAATGATCAGTTCTGTAAAGGGGACACAACCCTTGAGCTCAACAGATCTAGTTTCTTTTATGGGATATAACTTCATCTTCTGTCCTCTTTAATAAAAAAAGAAAGTAAATCTATTACTGATCTTTATTGCTCTCCTTAAATTTTCTTGTTTGTTTTTATGCTTTTTGCTTTACTTCTGACGAAGGGATTACTGTCATTTACCGTCTTCTTTTTATTTATTACTAGAACTTCTGGCTTTTTTTTTTCTTTTTTTTTTTTTTGCTTGAGAGTTTGTTCCTCTGCCAATGTCTGGAAATAATTGTGGCACCAAGAGATAACAAAGCAGCTTTTGTTGCTCGCTATCTTTGCATAGATTGTCCATTTGCCTCATAAATTTTAAACTTTAGACGAGTATGTATCCCTCAGAATAAATAAATAAAATGCAAATTTCTATAAGAATCAATGTCCCAGTAGTTTAACCCCTTCCCTGGCGTAGACATGTATATACATTTTTACTGAAAGGGTCTTTTTCTGACACGGATGAATAAACACGTTGAAAACATAATGTTCAAAAACCAGCTACAGACGTGTTTATACATTGATCTTGATTCTTTTTATGCCCTCCTGAGGGTGAAATGAGTCCAATTGTCAACTCATCTGTCTGGTAGAGACATTTAGCCACCTCTTGGGTACTTCAAGGTGCCTCAAAGTTTCTTAGTTATTATATTGAAAACAAATAAAAAAATCCAAGTTTTTCCCAAAATAAATGGCAGAGAAGGGGATAATAAGAATACCAGAACTGTTACCATTTAATGTGCTATTTGTGGAAATAGGTTAAATTTAGAAGAGTGCCTGATTTCATCTCTGAAATGAATAGATGGAACTCATTAGCCTTGGAAGGTGCTTCATTAAAAACTCTGATTTCAAATCTCGTCTATCTTGTGACAATAATCAGTCAGACTGCAAGGGTTAAAAAAAAAAAAAAAAAAATTGGAATCCCTTAGAAAGTTCATGGCTGTATTTAGCAATGTCCTGGCAACTTCTGTGATAATGTGTATCAGTATTTGCCTTTCCATTGAATCATTTTAGGGATGTAGAGAAAGGGGGAGCTACTACCTGCAGTCAAAGGTACCTAAAAGGAAAATCTAATTAGAACAATCACTATTCGTGCATTGCATACTGCTGCCATATCTGGTCTGGTGCTCCTGCTATTCATCTTGAAGTTCTTGACAAAATCCATAGAACGATATGCAATGTAATCGATCCTTACTTGGCATCTCTATTTCAGTCACTTTCTCACCGACACAGCGTGGCTTCTCTCTGTCTTTTCTACAAATATTTTTCATGGCAACTGCTCTGACAAGGTTTTTTTTTTTCCTGGTGTCTCGACTATATCAATTTAAGAATGCTACTAGATTGGCAACTAGGTCCCACGCTTTTACTGTTGAAATAGTTAAATGCAACTACTCCAACAATTTCTTTTCTTGCACTTACTGCCTATGGAACTCTCTTCCATTTACTTGCTTCCCTGATAACTACAATCTTCCAAAATTTAAATGCAACATCAATGGGCATCTACTATCTTCTTGAATCCTGTTCGTCTTTTTGTCCTTTCCGCAGTCCTCCATATACTTGGTCTTTTCTTTCACTTTCATTCTCTGTAACCCCCTACATACTAGTTGTATTCCTGCTTTGCTTGGGGTGAAATGATTAAAAAAGAAAAAAATATTTATAGAAAAGGCAGAGGGAAGCCATATGGGAAAGTGATTAAAGCCAAGTTGCTTGGTCAGGACATTTGGTTATTCCTTTTGAATCTAATGTAAATCTTTGGCTCTGCTGTTCCACTCACAGAGAAATCATGGTAATTTACTATAATAGCAACATCCACATGGGGAAAAAAGGCTAAAAATAATCAAAGCATTAATAATAATAATAACATCAGCTATGAACACAGTCACTATGTGCTGACCATGTTTAGAATATTAAAAAATCAAAAAAATATCCCATAACTCTAGATACATAGATATAAATCTTCACATTCAATTAAAAAAAAAAATCCTTGGTAGTCAGTAAAAGAATAGGTAAAAATGCTTGGAGATACAAAACATTTGGACAGTTTTTACAAACTTTATGTCCACGAAAGAAAACACTTGTATGAACACAAGAAAATTGGAATAAGAACCATAACCACAGTACCTTGTAAGTTGTCTTTAATGAAACACACGCACACACACACACGTGTGTGTGTGTGTGTACATGTGTGTGTATGTATACATATGTATACATGTGTGTGTATGTATACATGTGCGTGTATACATACATATGTATACATGTGTGTGTATACATACATATGTATACATGTGTGTGTATACATACATATGTGTGTGTATATGTGTATGTGTATATATATATGTATCTAAAAAAAGAATACCCGCCGGCCCGGTGGCTAGGATCAAAGTGTAGTATCTGCGCTTTGAGCTGCCGAGCTGGTGTCTGTCGAACTCTCTGCTTGCAGAGAGGAACCCGACAAGCTCCGCCCAAGGGTGGGGTTTGCCTCGGGAGGTTGACGGAACTAGCCCGCTTGGACGGGTTTAGATGGGTTTTATTTTTGGCTGGGCCTACGGGGCTCAGACATACCCACATTAAAAGGCCTTGTGCCACATTCAATTCCTGTGGGTGAATTGATAAATACCATATATATATATGTGTGTGTATGTATACATATGTATATGTGTGTGTGTGTGTATATATATATATATATATATATATATATATATATATATATACACACACACACACCTACAGAGGTTGTGATTGATAAATTGTTAAAATTATGCACAAATGAAAATAACACTGACATTTCATTTTAACAAATATATTTACCAAAATTCCACAAAAATATCTTGAAATATTAAAGAGTAAGTTTATTCAATAAAATCACCATTAGCTTCAACCACAGCCTCCAGACTAGTTCGGAATCTCCTGCAACTCTTCCTGGACAGTCTCCTCATTTTAAGTTAATGAATGCTACCATAATCCTTGCCTTCAGTTCATCTTTGGTATTACAAGAAGATTTGTTGGTTTCTCACTCAACTGCACCCCAAACATAATAAAGGGGGTTTCAGTCTTGGGAATTGGTTGGCTGTAAGATGTAAGAGATGATGTGATTGCAGAAATTGTCTGGTAGCTATGACTGGGCTTGTGTGGCATGGTACAGAGTCCTGTTGCTAGATATAGTGTCTTCCAGCAGCCATTCTCTTGATACTATCTCCTCAAGGCACTTCATGTAGTCCACTGTGTTGAGTCTGAGGCCCTCACTGACAAATTTAGGAGTTCTTTTCTTATCACAGTGTTTTCTAACCTGCCATTCTTTCATAATCACCATCGGACTTCTCCAATTCTTCTTGAATCCTCTGCACTCTCCTCAGATTGACAGCCAAACACTCTGAAATGTTTGTATTGAAACCTCCAGTGCGAATCCCAAGCAGTACAGCATGCCATTTCCAAATTTAAGACTGAGTGAATTGCATTATGCTGCTCTTTTTCTCACAGACGGCACCCAACTGACCCTACTATAATGTGCAGTTGACAAAATCAAAAACAAATAATGCACAAGCGTGAAATTAAAAATATAAAATGATGACACTTTACCCATCATACTCACTATATAACATACATATGTAAAAAGATTTGAGATTATTTTAAGATTTACTAATACAGGCTGTAGTATAGGTCAAGCTCTCTTGTCAACCCAGTAAAAAAGAAATTCTCTTTAAATGACTTGTGAGATCAGCTAGCAAAAGAAGCCATTATTCCCCAGCAAGTACTTTTATGGTTTTAATTAATTTTAAAATTTAGAGGTTTTATTTTTATTTATAAAGTAACAATACAGTTATTTCACATTTACTTTAAATACAATTGAAAAGCTTGAGAACAAAATTCTGGAACAACAAAAGGAACATTTCTGTTATAAGCTGCTGGAAAACGAACAATATTCTTCTATTGTTAGCAGCAAAAGCTTTTTATTTATAATATAAAACGTTAATTTGTCTGCAGCTATCTGGAATCTTGTCAGTACCACGTGGGTGTTGAAACAATTGTTTGTGTCTATCTTAACTTGCCAGCTTTTTTTTTTTTTTTATTTATTATTTAAACTCTGGAGTGTGGTGAATGGTGGAAGTTAGTTTTCAGATTGTATCACTTGTGTCATTGCAATGAACATGAGGCATGGAGTTATTTGGGTGAAGAAAATATAATGATAATTTTGTTGTTTTTGTGGGCTGAAAAAAAAAAAGGCAAAAAGGTTTTTAAGATGATTGCACTATCATATGTGACTGGTGTTTATATTACCAGTGATATCTGGTGTAGGATTTACTAAATAAAGATCTAAAAGCATTCACTTGAATGATTACATATATACAGCTATATAACAAAAAGGAAAATTGTATATGAGATTGTCCAGCAAATGAGTCCGTCACTCACTTTCTGGGTTCAAATGGGCTATTTTTTGGCCAAGACTAGTGGCTCGGAAATGCCCACGTTAAAAAGGCCTTGTGCCACATGACGCCCTCGTGGGGGGACAACTAAATATAGTCCAGCAAATGATGATTCTAATGCAGAAATGCATTGCAGAGTGGCTCCTGTTGCGTGAGTGCGATGCAGAGTGGCTCCTGTTGCATGAGTGCATTCAGAAAATGATTTCTGATACAAGAGTATGTCAGAAAGATTTTACTGTTTATATAATAACTTCCTTGGAGTTTTACCTTTCATTTAACCACCCTTCAATCTCCTCACTCTCTTCATTTGACACAATCTCTCTTCTCTACTGTACCTTCACATTCTCTTGCCTTCTTCACAAATATTGTCCCTCGTGCTGTTATATATATATATATATATATATATATATAATATATATATATATATATAGAGAGAGAGAGAGAGATTTAATAGTCTTGTTAATGAAATTCAAGGAATAAAAAGACAACAAAATGATAACAATATTGGCAATAAGATTTATTATATATTAGCCTTTTGATTAAACTGAAGCACGGAATAATTTTAAAGTTGGAATTTTCAGACAAACCAGTGTCTTTTTTTCAGCAAAACTAGAAATAAACAAAGAAGTGGGACTTGTTCTTGTTGATAATATAAAAATATAATATATATATAAAAATTTTATTGGCAATATTGTTATCATCTTGTATTTTTAACAAGCCTATTAAATCTACACACACACTATATATATATATATATATATATATATAAAACAGAAAAACAATATAATTTTATGTCATCCAGGAAATATGCAGTGTAACTTACAATGTTGGCAAATTTTTTTTTGTTGCAACACTCAGCAAAAAAAAGGGAGATAATTTGGGATTACTTAAAATCTTAAATTTTAATTTTTGCAAGCATTACTTAATATTGATGAATCTCTTATCTTCGAAGCCCTAACCCATGACATTCCTTTGCATAGCAATTTATACAAAAAATGGCTTTCTTGTAGCCAATTAACAAAAGAGCATAACAATTTAAATTCCTCCTATCAAAGAGATTCCATAAAAAAAAAAGTTGGAAAGATAAAATATCTATAAGAAATCAGAGAAATTGTCATTATTTTGATGATTGGCTATTAATTTCTTGATTAAATGGACAGTTTTGGCATCTGACACCTGCAAATTTTTATTACAATTTTTGTTCAATTTCTTCTGAGCACTTTAATCATCCTTTGATAATTTTGGGGTGTGCTTATGAAACACAAGAAGATATCAGACAATTTCTGTTGAATTTCATTCTTGGAAACCAGAAAAGTGATCTAAACCAGAGAGAAATAAATAAAAAACTTCTATTCAGGCATCAATTAAACATGCATAATATATATATATATATATATATATATATATATATATATATATATATATATATATATATATATATACACACACACACACACACACACACACACACACACTATTAAAGAAACTAACAGACAACTTGCCAAAAGTTCTAACACCTTAATCAAGAGAAAATCTCAAAAAGGAAAAAAGTACTTAAAGGCAAACACCAAACCACTCAGGAATGAAAATTTCTCCTCTCTCTCTACATGTCTATCTCACTATATATATATATATATATATATATATATATATATATATATATGCACACACACTTGTCCCTATTTAATTTTGTTTTTTTTTGTTTCTTCCTTTTTCAATTTTAATATTTTAATGTTAATTTTACAATCAATCCAGCCTCTTAATAATTGCATGTAATCTCTATGAAACTATGATTGGAGACAAAATAAATGAGCATTTCATTTTATTTATTATTATTAAGCATCTCCTTACAGCCAAATAACATTGAAACACCAGTTACCATATAATCACTAAAGTTAAGCAACATCAAACTTGGTCAGTACCTAGGTAGGTGACTGCTTGGGAATACCTGGTGCTGTAAGCTTGGGTGTGCAGATGGTGTAATGGATAACTGCTTAGAATTGGAAATCAGAAAGTTGTCTTTGTTATATTCATCTTATGCACAAACACCCTTGCGAAAGGTATGAATCCACCACTTCTCCTCCCAGCCATTGGTTAATCAGTTGAACCTGTATCTGTAAAAATTATCTTAAAAAATTCTTACAATCTAAAAAAAAAAAAAAAAATTTTTGGCTTTAAATAACCTACAAAAGGTTGATAATCTGTAAAGAACAAATCAGTCAATCCAGAATACATTTCTGTTGCTTCTAGTCTCTTCATCTGTGAGGAGATTGCCCAACATTCATTACTATATAGGAGCACTGATATTACAGAACAGTTCAGTAATCTTTTCTTTGTTTCAAACATCTCCTGCCCTGAATTTGCCATAGCTACAAACATTCTTACCACAAAAAAAAAACTATATGCTTAAGATTTTCAGTGGAAATTGTTTAAAAAGCACTCTTCCTATTAGGACCCTCAGACAGATTTCATTCATGATGGCAGCTATTTTGCTGATACTGTCTGGGAAAGTAACTATGTGCAAGTGGGTTGTCAATCATTTTCCTCCCTGTCCATTTTTATGGTATGCCACTGAAAAGGTAATTGTCAAGAGTATACAAATCTGGGAGAATAGTGTTCATGCCTTTCCTAAGAAGAAAAGTATATAAGGAGTATTACTTCTACAAGAATCTTGAATTCCAATGCACAGTTGCAGCTCGACACATACAAAGGATACGAAGGTGATAGACTTTATAACGAGCAGATGTAGTACAGCTGAAATTTATTGTACAGAGAAGAGGATGCAATGAAAGTCAGGGAGAGAGGTGGAGAAAATGCAGTTCTTCTTTATTGATTAGTATTTGACATACCTGAAACTCCCCTTATCCCCCTCCCCACCCAGTGCAGAAATGCAAGAATGTTCTCTTCTCCTTCTTCCTCACTGTTACCGCATGCTTCTTTTATCGGCATATCATCCCTGCTTTCTGTCTTTTCCGACTCATTCTTGGCTGATCCAGTTCCGATTCAGAGGTCAGCCCATTGGTTGGTAATCTTTAATGATATTTATGAAAAAAGACAATGCCACCCACCAGCAAGAGAGATGTTGAGAAAGAGACTTGGCCATTTTTATATATATATATATATATATATATATATATAGAGAGAGAGAGAGAGAGACATGTAGAATTTAATTTCAGCCTTAAAATTATGCTTAACTTGAGAATCCTTCATCTGAAGAGGGCTTCATTGGAAACATGACTGCTGGTTTTGCAGTGATTTCATTATTGTTATAAGAACATGTTGAATAGTTCTTGGCCCAGCTGACTTTCTAAAATCTGACACTCAAATACTGTTATATCTTTAACCCCTTCTTAGTCAGGCTAAAAAATTACCAAAAAATGAAATTGTGTCTTTGTGTATGTGTGTGTATATATATATATATATATATATATATATATATATATATATATAAGAAAGTAAAACATGTTAGATTGATAAATGTTTGATAAACACTTGTTATAATAAATACATTGAGCTTCCTTTGTGGATCAGTTTTAATATTTTACATTATTAAGATACCAACGCATTTATTACCTGTACTATATATATATATATATATATATATATATATATATATATATATATATATTCTCAATCACACACACACACATTCATATCTACTTATTACAATCAGTTCATATATATATATATATATATATATATAAATTGACAGCTAAAAATAAATACCTTTGTAAAATACAACTTTGATAAATGCAAATATATACACTAAATACATAAAGAAATTAATAAACTACGAATACTGTCATAAACACAAGTAAATGTAATAATAAACAATAACAAATAATTAAGTAATTGATAATAAACGTGTAAAAATTTAGCAATACTATAAAATAGCTACAGACAATTGCATTTGTATCCACAATTCTTCCTACTCAATAGGCTCTAGAATAATTTGAAATATAACCATGACCGTCTATTCAATAACCATTAGAATAATGCAATAGATCTTGCTACCCATAATGCACCACTGACCAGGATATATAGTCAAGCCAAAATACAACACACATGGCCTGAAGATTGATTTCAAGCATGGAACAGACTGTTGTCATAGGATTTTGATCTCTTTGTATACTTTTATATTGTATGCTTATATATGCTCTATCTCTGATATTACTTTTACTCATAAATATAGTATACCTTAAACTGTATTTTTATCCTATATATATCTGCATACACACCCACACCCAATCCTGAAAAATATGCTCGGTTAAGCAATTTACTGACCATGTTTTTTGATCCTGTATTCAAGAATTCTACCACTTCTGCAAGTTTAGTTACATTTGAATATCTTGCTCGTTTCTGCTTATTTAACTTAAGCAGAAAAAAAATTAAACAACTTCAGTATTGATTCTTAGGCAAAAGTTAAACAACTTAAGTACTGGTCAAAATTGTAAATTGCTTTTAAAAAGAAAAAAAAATTGTTTTTCTCATGATTGAAATACTGTAGCAAAATCATGTCATGAAAGTTTTGTCAAGCTAAAAATCATCTTTCCATTCCAATCTTTTAGTTAGAGACAGCAAAAGAGCAGTCTTGCAGTATTAAAATAATAGTCAATTATCTATTACTACCATACTTCAGGACGTCGGTGACCATGGTTCTCCACAACTTCCTATCAATGTGAGATTCTCTGTGCTCTCTTTTAGTGTGTATCTCAGAATTTCTGATTGTATGTATAAGTTTTTAATGGTTCCTACTTTACTTAAAACTTCCTTGTTGCTTACATGCTCTCTCTATGGTATTTTTAGCATTCATCAGTAGAACTATATCTCTGCAACTTCAGTTCTTTGATTCTGTGAAGAAATTATCCAGCATTTACTACCATATAGATTAGATATTACTGTGCAGTTCAGAACTATTTTCTTTGTTTCTATTAATATTTTCTTGTCTGAATACTTTGCTTAGTTTCTGAAAGGCATTTTTTCTCTTTCTATATGCCTTCAGATTTCTGTCACTATGTCACCCTATATAGTTAAATTTCCATACCTGTTTAAGTTTGACATCTCCAATGCATCATTTACACTTTGTGCTGTCATGTTCTCAGTTTTCTTGCAATTAATAGTCCTTTCTTTCTTTTATGGGTGTATTTTTCTTCTTTTTTTTTATATACTAGGATGTAGGTGATCATGGCTCTCCACAGATTTAATATTTATATGGCATATGGCCATTTCATGTTAAAACACTGTTTTTTTTATGATCACAAAAGTTAAGTAACATTGAGCCTAGTTAGTACCTAGATAATACCAAGTGTGAATATAAGGGTGGTGTAGTGGATAACATCTGAAAATCTAAGATGTGTTCCTGTTCCAGTCGGAGTTTTTATATTCACTTATATGCAAATACACTTGGGGAAGGTATGAATTCACCTCTTCTCCCCCTTCTATGGATTAATTGGTATTTTTATCAGCAAATCATTATGAACTTTTTGCAGTTTTGTAAGAATTTATATATATATATATATATATATATACACACATATATATATATATATATATATATATATATATATATATATATATATATATATATATATATATATATATATATATATAAATAAAATATTATTTTCATAAAAACTGGCTGCCAATCAATCATTATTATATGTTTCTTTGTAAGCATAATTTTCCACTACTTTTTCTTTATTATCTGAAAGATAGTTTCAAACTAGTTTCCATTGCAATCTTTTTATTCATGCTATAATTCATTTTTCTTTTTCTTTTTCTTTATTTTCTGCGAATTGCCAATGTCATGTCCCTTCAGTATATAGGCGATCATGGCTCTCCACAGATTCCTTTTCTTTATTATCTGTAAATTGGCATGTCCTTTTCAAAAAAGCCACATAACCCCAACGATAAGGTTTTATTCATTCTATATCACTTCATGATGTAGTTGATCATGACTCTCCACAGATTCCTTTCCTTTATTATCTGTGTATTTGCCATGTCCTTTTCAGACTAACAAATGCCTCATAATCCCAGTGATAGGGTTTTATTCATACTATATCACTTCATAACATAGGTGATCATGACTCTCCACAGAATTGCCATGACTTCTTGGGAAATATAGTAAAATGGTTTTCTCTCCAGTTTTGAATTCAGAATAGTCCTTTATCTAGTTTGGCTGCCAACCAAGGCTCAAGAGCCAAGTGTACTCTATTGCTTAACCTAATTCATTACAGACACGAGAACTGATATGATACTTATTTGAAAAGAGTTTCTTTTTGAGTGTTCTGGAAATAGAGCCTTGTGCCAGATCTTGTTTTGTCCAAGTAGATTGTATTTGTATAATGAACTTTGCACTGTCTCAGCCATGATTTTTCATGGATTTTTATCATTGATCTCTGAAGCTTAATGCTTCTTCAAACATAGTAGCAGCTCTCAAAATGGCTGTCCATTCTACTGCCTTTTCCTACCATCTCATCCACTCTGCGCTTTTTGCACAATCCCACCCTGCCACATTTGTTTGCATCCCAACTATAGTAGCAGCATTTATGTTTCCGGAGCGGTACTTTCTTGTCGGTTCCTGCTTTAATGTATGCATATTATGAATGGACATTTTTCACTTCTCTCTCTCTCTCTCTCTCTCTGATTTATTAAGGTGGGGTCTGCTCCCCGCATTATGTTGTCAGTTTTCATTCACCAGTCTTTTCATTCATTCATTTGTTCATTCTTTCTTTCTTTCTTTTCTGTCTTTTTATCTTTCATTCGTGTGTTTGATATCATCCACTCCTACCTGTGCAGGAGTTCACCCACTCACTTCATGACCCACCACACCTCCACACCCATTATGTCATTACTCATGTCATCTCCTTGGTACTTGAACTATGTATGCATGTTGATGGTAATTTGAATCCTCTTCGGGGATCAGTGTTTTCATGTCCAGTCATGGTCTGATTTCGGAACTAATTTAGTAAGAAAGATAAAAATTGGATTAGAGCATTAGTTTAAAAGGATGTAGGGAGTTGATTGGCAGATGCTTAGAAAGGGTCCTCTTCATTAAGGCCACTTGAGAGTGTCGACAATCCACTTTGTATTTGTTTCTAGGGGGCATTAATAACCCCATCCATTTCTGTTGATTATTTCTGCTCTCTGCCTGACCTTCACACTGTTTGGAATATGTTAGCTTTTCTTGCTTCTTGTTAATGAGTAAAATGTTGGTTATTACATTTGATTCATTATCAATTGCACAAGCTTGACTGTAGGAAAACAAGGGAGTCATTTAAACTATTTTTTCCTTTTTAATCATTTCATCCCAAGCAAGGCAATAAAGCCACTAAGATGCAAGGGGTTACTGAGTGTAAGAGAATATGAGAAAAAAAAAAGAACATTAAAAAGAAAACAATAAAAAAAAAAAAACAGGAATTACGAAGAGGGAAGATAATGATTGACATAGCATTTAAATTTTTGAAGATCAAAGTTGACTGGAAAGCAAGAAACCAGAAGAGAGTTCCACAAATGAGAAGTGCGAGAGAAGAAACTGTTTGCATAGAACTTACGGTTACATCTAGTAATTTCAACAGTAAAATGATGAGAACTGTGCTTAAATTTGTAAAGTCATTGTATCAAAGAGGAAAGCACATGAAAACAATTACCATGAAAGTATTTATAGAAAAGGCACAGGGAAGCTACATTATGGTGGTGGGAAAGTGACTGCAGCTGAGATGCCAGGTCAAGACCAATAACATTGCAGATTCTTTTATCTATTTATTATTTATACCTGTTTATCTGTTCAAGATATTTGCTTGATCCTGGTGAAACTGTATGAAATTATTTAAAACTTTGAAATTGCTTTTAAGTGTGGCATTATAACTTCCAATATAAAAGTAGGATACATGTCTTAACTTGAAAAACATTATCCAAATAGTCAATTCTAAAATCTTTGCTGTTTTGAAATCATAAAATAATTGCCATATTTGTTTCCCTATTTTCCCCCACTAACAAATGACTTCAAACATCTGCTTCATCTCTGAAATTTTATTTACTAACTCTTTTTTTTTTTCTCAATAGGAATAGATAGATTTGCTTATCACTTGGTTCACATTCCTCCCCAGTTTTTTGAACAGAAGTAGAGGTTTATCTTTTGTTTCCTATTTAGGATTGGGCTTCCACTCCTAAAGTCTTTTCATTCTCTTTCACTCCCAGTAGTCCCTTGCATCTTAGTGGCATTATCACCTTGCTCGGGGTGAATAGAGGAGTAGAGGTTTATCCCTTGTTTCCTGTTTAGGATTGGGTTTCTGGTTCCTTCTAAAGTCTTTTCATTCTCTTTCACTTCCAGTAGCCCCTTGCATCTTAGTGGCATTATCATCTTGCTTGGGGTGAATAGAGGAGTAGAGGTTTATCCCTTGATTCCTGTTTAGGATTGGGTTTCTGGTTCTTTCTAAAGACTTCTCATTCTCTTTCACTCCCAGTAGCCCCTTGCATCTTAGTGGCATGATCACCTTCTTTGGGGTAAATGGATTAAAATAAAATTATACAATCATATATAGAAATAGGGGAAAAAACATCTTAGATACTATCTTCTTTAAAAAATATATCCAATGTTTGTTTATTTGGTCAGATGTTGGGAAGTTGGTTAGGTCGAGAACTTTTCAGCACCAGTTTTTGTAATGTGTATATATGAATTCCTTCTACATATATACAATGCAATCTCTTCCCACAGGCACACTACTGTACGCAAGGGTACATGCCCCCCAATTTCCAAAATATACATGTATACAAGAACATGTGTACCCTCCTAATCATACATGAATTGAAGATCACATGGACACTCTTAAATACTCATGTATGGCCCAGAAACACAACTATTCAATGGCAGATAAATATCTTCCCACTAAAAAAAAAAACAGATACATAATATGCATAATGTTTGCTCTGTTTCAACTATTTCATGCAAATTAAAGCGCTTGATAATTTTGAATTACTGAAATCAATGAAACTTCATGTAACATGAAGTGGTTTCTAAGACATAAGCATGTTACCAATAATCAAAAGAAAAATATGCAAATGTAACGCTGATTATGAAACAGGTAGTATTAAAGAAGCAAAAAAAAAAAAAAGAGAAAAGGCTGATTAAGTAATGGCTTATCCAATTATTGATTGAAAAACAATGTTTTACTGAAAGAATTACGCATAGAATTGAGGACAAGTACAAACAAGTTCAGTGATACATAGATATTTTTCTCTTTATTTTGTGTGTGCAAAAGTTCCCAGGAAAAAAAAAAGACAAAAAAAAAACTGTTTCCAGATGTGTATTTAGTACCAACTTAAAAAATAAAAAAAGAAACGAAGTAAAATGCTGGGAATTTCTGCACACACCAAAACATATTGAGAGAAAAAAAGTTGTGAAGAAAAATAATATGTACTTGTTCTCTATAAAATAAAGATTGCAATTGAATTTATGAGTTTCTTATTTCTAGTATGTGCCAATTTGTAAACTACTTGTCTTGTGTGAATGATGCATATTTATAAATGAAAACTAAATCTGCAAGTAGATGAATAATCCAGTTGAAAGATAATGAGTTCGAATCTGTAAGAAAGATCAATCATTTGATTGATTGATTTGTTTTCTAAGAACATTTCTTTTAAAAATAAAAAAATAACTAATCCACAATTGCATTTTGACCTTCTGCATTGTCAGGCTGGTTTAGTTAAACTATAGTAGTGGGCAGCTTATGTACATCTTTTTAAAAGAAACATTCTTGTAGGCAGCAAGAATTCATTGAACCAAGTTTTAAATTCAAATTTGAATGACAAGGTCTATCTGTTTTAATATTTTATTGCACTTTTTTAAATTTTTGAATAAGATATTGTAGATCGAAATACAAATTGTTGATAAACTGTCCAAAGTTCAGGTTCGATTTTTGTTTAAATACTTTCTGCTGCCTCGATCATTAGCAAGAACTGGTTATTTTCAGTGCATTAGACAACATTTTGTTGGCATTTTTTGGAATATTAGAATTCAAATTAATCCAAATGCACACTTATGTTTTGAAAGATTTTGCATATATATATATATATATATATATATATACATACAAGTATTCCTTTTAGATTCTTATATTCACTTTTTTATCAAAACCATTTTGCTTCATATAAGATGATAATGCCACTAGGATGCAAGGGTTTACTAGGAGTGAAAGTAGTGAGAAGAAAGTACAATAAAAGAACAGTTTTGAGGAAGACAAGATGGCGATGTTGCCATTTCAAGACACACTCTCGCTCCTTCCATATCTCTTGCTCCTTCCATATCTCTTGCTCCTTCCATATCTCTTGCTCTTGCTCTCTCTCCTTCCATATCTCTTGCTCTCGCTCTCTCTCCTTCCACATCTCTTGCTCTCGCTCTCTCTCCTTCCACATCTCTCGCTCTCGCTCCTTCCACATCTCTCGCTCTCGCTCCTTCCACATCTCTCGCTCTCGCTCCTTCCACATCTCTCGCTCTCGCTCCTTCCCATCTCTCGCTCTCGCTCCTTCCACATCTCTCGCTCTCGCTCCTTCCACATCTCTCGCTCTCGCTCCTTCCACATCTCTCGCTCTCGCTCCTTCCACATCTCTCGCTCTCGCTCCTTCCACATCTCTCGCTCTCACTCTCGCTCTCTAGTAATCATATTTAATTTTCTTGGATTTGGAAAGATTGAATCAAGTTTACAACTCCAGGTGGACTTCTCAAATTTTCAGTAATGTTGGGAGTTCTTGTGTTTTTTTTTGTTTTTTTTTGCTGTTGGTTTTTGTTTTTGTGTTGTGGGTTTTGTGTGAGTATTTTGTGGTTTTTGTGCTGTTTTGTTTTTGTGCTCTTTGAGTCATTTTGTTTTTGTGCTTTGTGTTTGTGGTTTTTGTATTTTTACTTTTGCCCTCAAGAATTCTGCTGTATCTGAAAAAGTTGAACAGATTTTAACAAAGCTTTCCAACATTCTTCAAATGCTACAACATTTGGTGAATATTTTTGAATAGTTTATATTACAATTAACTAGCTGGGCTCTTGGAAATTCCACAACTAAAATGATCCATTATCTAGTCTTCTCTCACTCTTTGCCTGTATCTTCTCATTCTTTCCCTTATCCCTTCCAATCTCCCCCCCCCTTGCATATCTTTACACTAATATGAATGAGTTTCATCTGGAGAATATGAATAAGGAATGGACAAATATTTTAAATCTATTCTCTTTTATATTTCTTCAATTTCTCGCAATAAAGCATTTTAATGTATCATGATTTCTTTCACCTTTTCATCCCTCTCTGCTTTTTATATCTTTTCCTTATATTGGTTAAACAATCTCTCTCAATCCTCCTCTCTCTCTCTCTCTGCATTTTCCTCTCTCTCTCTCTCTGTGCCAGTTTCCTCCTCTCTCCTTTCTCATTCTCCTCCTCCTCTCTCTCTCTCTGCTTTTTAGTTCTCCTCCTCCTCCTCTCTCTATCTCCTCCCCTCCTTTTCCTCTCTATTGGTTCTCCTCCTCTCTCTCTACTGCCCTCCTCTCTCTATCTGCCAGTTCTCCTCCTCTCTCTCTCTGCCAGTTCTCCTCCTCTCTCTCTCTCTCTCTCTCTCTGCCAGTTCTCCTCCTCTCTCTCTCTGCCAGTTCTCCTCCTCTCTCTCTCTCTGCCAGTTCTCCTCCTCCTCCTCTCTCTCTCTGCCAGTTCTCCTCCTCTCTCTCTCTCTCTGCCAGTTCTCCTCCTCTCTCTCTCTCTCTCTCTTCTCCTTCTCCTCCTCTCTCTCTCTCTCTGCCAGTTCTCCCTCTCTCTCCTCCTCCTCTCTCTCTCTTCTCCTCCTCCTCCTCTCTCTGCCAGTTCTCCTCCTCCTCTCTCTCTCTGCCAATTCTCCTCCCTCTCTCTTTGCCAGTTCTCTCTCTCTCTCTTTGCCAGTTCTCCTCCTCTCTCTCTCTCTTTGCCAGTTCTCCTCCTCTCTCTCTCTCTTTGCCAGTTCTCCTCCTCTCTCTCTCTCTTTGCCAGTTCTCCTCCTCTCTCTCTCTCTTTGCCAGTTCTCCTCCTCTCTCTCTCTCTTTGCTTCTCCTCCTCTCTCTCTCTTTTGCCAATTCTCTCCTCTCTCTCTCTCTTTTGCCAGTTCTCCTCCTCTCTCTCTCTCTTTGCCAGTTCTCCTCCTCTCTCTCTCCTCCTCTCTCTCTCTCTCTCTTGCCAGTTCTCCTCCTCTCTCTCTCTCTTTGCCAGTTCTCCTCCTCTCTCTCTCTCTTTGCCAGTTCTCCTCCTCTCTCTCTCTCTTTGCCAGTTCTCCTCCTCTCTCTCTCTCTTTGCCAGTTCTCCTCCTCTCTCTCTCTTTTGCCAGTTCTCCTCCTCTCTCTCTCTCTTTGCCAGTTCTCCTCCTCTCTCTCTCCTCCTCTCTCTCTCTTTGCCAGTTCCTCCTCTCTCTCTCTTTGCCAGTTCTCCTCCTTCTCTCTCTCTTTGCCAGTTCTCCTCCTCTCTCTCTCTCTTTTTCTCCTTCCCTCTTTTTTTTCTTTTTTATTAGATTTTTTTTTTTAGTCTTTTCCTTTAACTTCCTAAATTCCCACTACTCCCTCATTTACACCATCTTCCTTTTATTGCTTCTCCTAATGCCTTCTCACTTAATATTATGTCGGTTTCTCAATTAAAAAGTATAAATGGTTCTATCTTGGAAATGCCAATGATCAGACAGATACTACACTCTGATCTGTGGTAGAAAGCCCTCAACATTATAGATAACAAGTATACCATCAGTAACTTTTGAATTTTTATATAAGGAATAAAAAAAAAAAAATATGGTAAACATCATATTGACATAACACAACCTTCTGTCCTCCCACCAGTCAGTATACTTGTCGCTTTGTAAAATTGGAAGTGCTCACATTGTATAAATACTGTTTCTCATATTATGCAATACTAGCAGTAGAGCCCGGCGTTGCCCGGGGATGTAACAGTAAGAGATAGATCAAGTATCGACCATCAGTAAAGACTGAAAAATAAAATTGACAAAGATTATTGTTTAAGGTTGACGGACATGCATGTCTTAATTAGTTTTTTGTTTTGTTTTTTTTTTACAATTGGTCAAACCCAAACTCAAACAAAAACATTGTTTTCAATCGTTATGGATCTACCGATTGAATAGAATTTTATTATAAACAATTGTCTTGTAAATGGAATTTTTAAAGCATTCTGAATGTAAAAATAAGGAAAAAAAGTGTGCAAGACAATAAGAAACACTACCTGCCAAAAAAAAGTGAAGTTTTGTTGAAAAATGTAGGAAATCCGATCCCATATATAAATGAACACACAACACACACACACAAACTACCTGAGTTTTATAATAAGTATAACTCGATATGAGTTGTCCCCCTTTCATTCTCACGATGCCTCTTAATCATGTTTTCAAATTGATTTCATTCAAAAACAATTGTTTTTCCAATTTTTGGCGCTGTTAGAACCACCGCAACTTAATTTTACGTAGTCCTCTGAAGTTTTGTTGAAATCGGTTGAAAAATGTAGGAAATTCGATCCAATATATAAACGTACAGACACACAACCTGGGTTTTATAATAAGTATGATTATTACTTTGTAAATTCTTTGCCTTATTATTGCTTTGCCAACTTTTGTCTTGCACATACACACACATATATATATATATATATATATATATATATATATATATATATATATGACATGAATCATTGAATAATTTAGACAAGTTTTGTCTAATTATTTTCAATAAGATCCTTTCATATTCACAGACAAGCTTAAGGAAAGAGAAAATTACCATGTTGATACATATTCATTTCTTCCAAATACTTTTGACATTAGCATCATGTTGTTTTTCTGCCATGTTAATCA
>CAHIKZ030005487.1:660000-695000 GCA_903632075.3 Acanthosepion pharaonis | reverse complement strand
AGTAGAGAAAGGGAATTTATAATGCATTTTATATCAGATATAAGTATTTCTGGCTAGCAGAGTGCTCAATTAATAGCGAAGAGCTTTTAGCATTAATTAGTAGCAGCCAACGAATTCCCTTACTTCCAAAGTGCTAAACCTATGAGTGGAGGTGTATATATATATATATATATATATATATATATATATATATATATATATATATATATATATATTATTACTTTAAATGTTATTTTTAGTGTATACCCATATTTGAGTAAACAGTCTGTTCATTTTATACAGTATATTTATTTTCGTCTACTAGACTGAATATTTGAGAAATCTTATTAAACAAAAATAGGCACCCTCTGGTACATTTTTATTAAAGTTTCCTCGAATATTCAGGCTGGTACACGAAAATAGATATACTGTTTAAATATGAAAACATTGTCTCTTCAAATATGGTTATCCATTAAAATTAACATTTAAAGTGATCAATATTTTTGTGATTAATAAATAAAAAATTATTACTTTTTATAAATTTCATATGAGATATATATATATATATATATATATATATATATATATATATATATATATATATATATTTTCCTGACCTTAATTTAGTTTTGACTCAAAACTCATGATGTGGTCATCTGGTCAAGGTCAAATCCTTATGTACGAGTGTGACCAGCTTACTAATCATTGTTTCATATTAAAATTCCTTTGTGTGTGTACATCTTTAGTGGATATGAACAATATACTTAAATGGAGTTGTCTTTATAAAGATTGACTAAGCGTAGCTTAGATGTAGCACAAGGCTGCAAATATGGAGCACCGGTGAGGATCATACTCCTTTCTCAGTTGTAATTAATCCAGCTTGCTAACCATTACACCATGTTGAAGCTTCCAAGTTGTCTTTATATATATATATATATATATATATATATATATATATATATATATATAGAGAGAGAGAGAGAGACCTACATTTCTTATATAGACTTGAATTATTTGAAAGGAAAAGATTTGTTCATTTAACTATATTTTAGGTTTGAGCTTGGTGTCTGAATCCAAATTTCTATCAATATCAGTACTTGATAAATGATTCACAATGAGTACCTTATAAAAGTTAGTTGAGAGGGGGGAGTCAATAAATCTGATAGTTTACTGATTGAATTTGGACATGAAACTTTCACTTTATAATTTTTCATTCATGTGCTCTGTCAGGAAGTGATGGATTCAGTGCATTGACAATAAAGATTATGTTAAAAAATTTGTGTAAAATAATTTTTTTTTTTTTTTGTTATAAGGTTGCTGATTTGTTGATGTACTTAGATAAAACCATCAATACCACTTGAACATTCACCCTTAGTGCCTCCTTACATGGTACTAAAACATGAGCCTTATTGTATGAAAAATTTTTTTAAAATATGCATTATGTAAGTGCAGATGAATGCAGATCTGCAAATTATATGCACTGATAATGGTGTATGTAAGTACATGACTCTTCGGATGCACTATAACAGTATTCATTGAATATGTGCATATATAAATACTTTTGTACTGACATATGTATGCAAATGCAAGTAGTTTTCAAATTTATGCCTATTTGATGTGTGGGGGTGTAGATCGATGTATACATATATATGTGCGTATATATATATAATATGCACATAGTGCATATGTTGTATGTGTACATGTCTATTAATAATTTGCTTTCTAGCATGTCTTCTTTGTACGAGCCATTGCTCAACAAGTAAAACTGAGAAAAACAATTCAAATAAATTATGTAAACACATGAATGAATACTGCAAATATATCTCTACACAGGTATGCACACGCACATGCAGTCTCTAGTAAGAATAAGCACGTGCACTCACACACACACCTACCAACACATGCAAGTGGGTTCCTTTCACCACCAACCAGTCCATGCCATATATGGCAAATGCTCCACCATTTTACTCAGTTCTGATTGGTCCATATTTGTCGAGGATCTCTCAATGGCTGGTTCGACCTTCTCCAGTCACCTTCACCTTTGTGCATCACGAGTTACTCAAAAATCCCATCTCTCACCACTACTACCATTATGTCCTCTTCCTCCTACTTCTTCTCACACAGGTTTCACCCTCCCACCACACGCACACACACTCACTCACCAACTTTCTATTCCTTCTTCTGACTGCTTTTTCTCCTACAACTCTTTCTCTTAGCAGACCGACCATATATGGATAAAAATGAGAAGAAAGATGAAAGAAAAGATGCTTGTTTGGAGACAGCAAATAGTATTCATTGGTTCTGAAAATCCCCATTACCCCCCCCCTCCCCGATACCCCCCAGATCCCCCACTTCTTCCTTTTCATTTTTCTCCTCTTCCTTTATTCCCATATCTGTTTGCTAGTGCTACTATTACTGCTACTAGTAACTGATGATGATAGTATTACTAATATTACTACTATCATTTTTATTATTTCCTCTTCCGTGAGTAGATTTAGCACTGCATGATTGCAAAAGAAGCAAAATATGGCATGCACCATTCAGAATGGAATCTGTTGTATTTAAATGTGCATTATTCAAAGTCAAATTCTATAATTCTTGTTACAAATCTGGTTACAGCAGGCACAGACTATTGCTCATCTGATAAAGATGTTTGTTCTTTGGAATAGTTTAAGGAATATCATTTATATGTTGATTAATCTGAGAGAAAAAAATCACTATTATTTATTTGCAATTAAATAATGCAAGTGCTGTTTCTCTGAGTAAAAACAGCAGCTCATTTGGTAAACTTGGTTTGACCTGTTATACCACCCTTCATTTCTACTGACAATAGGTCAGTTGTTGATAATGCATTCTTAACACCTTCAAAAGGATTTTTTCCCCATGTAAATGTTTCTATTGATAGGATCATGTATGTATAGGGGAAAAGTACAGAATACAGAAAAAGGTCAACATTAATTATACATCAAGAGAAATGAAAATTCAGGCTTGCTTAACTTCAAATTTAAATTTTTAATTCCTGGTATCCAATGTGTCTAGATACACAAACCACCTGATCACATTCAGTTTCTTGTTGCTTCTGATGCTGTTTTAATCACTGTATTTTTAAATGTCCCACATTTTAATAGCAGTAGTTTTATTAAGAAAAGGGACATGTTGTATTAGCCTTTGATGTAAGACCTCATTGAGGCTAGCACCAGATTTCAAACAGCTTTCTTTTAGGGATATTATTGCTTTCTCTGTAATCTCCAGCAAGACTTGTAGATTATTATCCCACATTTAAAAAAAAAAAAAAAGTTTATCTCTGAAAACAGTTGTCAAGGCCCATCAAATCCCAACTAAATGTGGAGTGCACATATTGCAAGGGCAACAAGATATGGCCTAACAAATCACTTACGCACACATACCATTCGGAAGAGTATGAATCCAACTCTTCTCTCCCTAAGCTATAGGTTAAAAAGTAAAATTTGTATCTGGAAAACGCATTGTCAGATGTACAAGTTATTTCTAAATCTTTATAAATTTCCTGAGCCAGCACTAACATGGAAGTTTCACCAAATCATATGACAATGACAAATGATCTCTTAAGACATATCTGGAAAAATCATTTCTATCTTTTAAAAATTGTTAACACAATATCCACTTAGATTTTAAAAAAATGTTTCACCTTTAAATAACCCTCAAAGGGTTGATAAACCGTAAAAAATAATCAGTGTGTGTGTATGTATGTTTATATATATATATATATATATATAATATAAAAACAACATATAGCATAAGACAAGGAATATTTAGGGAAAAGTAATTATATTCAGCAGATTATTTATTTGTAATTAATTTTTATCTATCAAGATGTGAGGGTGGTACAATGGTGGGTGTGCTGAATGAGAAGTCAGCAAGCCAGGTTCAATTTTGTAGCATTCACTTTCATGCAAATATCCGTCCCTGGAAAATGTACAGCTCTTATTCCTCCAGGTATGGGTTAAATAGTATGACAACCTGGAGTTTAGGGAAAGGACAACTCTGAATGCTGAACTGGTTAAGCTTTGGGCTAGCAATTCCATCCTGTGTGAAAAAACTACTGCTGTGAAAACCCCTACCCCTGATTATGTTGAGCTATTTCAACTGTAAAATAATGAGACCTAACAGCCAATCTAGTACTGCACATTGAAATGCTAAAGCTCATCAGAACAATTACCATAATTACTTTGCAGTAGGGGCCTGCCATGTCACATACACAGGGCTGAATCATCCTCACTCCCCTTGTATCCCATTAGTTGGAAGGAAGTCTTCCCTAGAACTACTGCTTTGTGATACAGACTCTCAACAGGATGTTTCCCTGATTACTACAATCATAACCTCTTCAAGTCTAGAATTAACCGTTATCTTTACTATGAAACCTCATAAACTGCAAATCTTGCCTTCTCTTACACTTGCACATCATCATACTGTACAACTCTACCTTGAATGCCTCTTGGGTTTTATAATGGGTGAACATAACAAAAAAAAAAAAAATTTAGATATCAGTTTATTTATAATCCACAATCTTTTGTGACAGAATGCATGAAAGGATAAATAGAAAGAATTAGGAATGATGCTTAATTATCTTTAACAAGTGTGTGTGTGTGTGTGTGTGTGTGTGTGTGTGTGTCTCTCTCTCTCTATATATATATATATATATATATATATATATATAGTGTCTGGCAGAAGGCCACGAGTTCTAGGCACCCAGTGAGAATCAGTCACTTCAAATGACCTCTGAGATTAATTTGCTAAACATTACCATTTTGAGTTTTACCAAGGACAAGTTAGTCTAGCATAAGGCCTCAAATTCTGAGTACTGTGTAAGAATCAAATTCACTCACAACAGCCTATGAGATTAACCCGCTAAGAATTGCTCTGTAATAACCTTTTTGATTTTTACCAAGGCACAAGACAAGATTGCAGATGGTTACATAGACAAGATTGCATCTATAACACTAATAATAGTTTGTGAAACTACTACTATATTTGATATCCTTGCATTGATAACTTTTAGTATTTAATAATCTTAGCTAAGTCTGACAGATGGCCACAAAAAGTGAGTGCCTAAACAGGATCCTATTATAATTGTTCTTGTCCCTCCCTTTGTTTGCTTGCTGCTAATACCTCATAAATAATGGAATATTCCATTTTGATCATGTGGAAAGAGGGGAAAAGACACTACTTGGTTTCAATATGAAAATGAAAGAAAGTAGAGAAGATGGAACTGGTGAGAAATCAGATTAAGCTGATAAGAACAGGTACTGCACTTTAATCATAGCCAAAAACCAGAGAAGTTGTGGCAACTGTGATAAAATCACTATTTTTCAGACACGCAATATCGAACAACGGAAACCAAGGCAATCACCAAAAGTCTAATTACCCTACATAAAATAACATCATCTGCTGAATTATTTTTAAATTATTATTAAGATAAATGTTCATAAGGCAAAGATTTGACTTTGATTTGGAAATTCTTTCAAAAATCCAATAACTGTTGGATTTTAATAAAAGAAAGAAGAGAAGACAGAAGTGTTTAATGTCTCCTGCCAATACCTCATAAATAATGGAATATTATGTTTTGATCACATTGAAAGATGGAAAGTCATATCAGATGCTACCTGGTTTCAGTGAGAAAATGAAAGCAGAGAAGACAGAAGTGTTTAATGTCTCCTGCCAATACCTCATAAATAATGGAATATTATGTTTTGATCACATTGAAAGATGGAAAGTCATATCAGATGCTACCTGGTTTCAGTGAGAAAATGAAAGCAGAGAAGACAGAAGTGTTTAATGTCTCCTGCCAATACCTTATAAATAATGGAATATTATGTTTTGATCACATTGAAAGATGGAAAGTCATATCCGATGCTACCTGGTTTCAGTGAGAAAATGAAAGCAGAGAAGACAGAAGAAGTGTTTAATGTCTCCTTGAAAGATGGAAAGTCCAATACCTCATAAAATAATGGAATATTATGTTTTGGAATATTATGATCACATTGAAAGATGGAAAGTCATATCAGATGCTACCTGGTTTCAGTGAGAAAATGAAAGCAGAGAAGACAGAAGTGTTTAATGTCTCCTGCCAATACCTCATAAATAATGGAATATTATGTTTTGATCACATTGAAAGATGGAAAGGTATATCAGAGATGCTACTTGGTTTCAGTGAGAAAATGAAAGAAATATAGTAAGGGAAGATAGAGTGACTGAGAAAAAAGTGTCATAGGTTGTGTGTTTAAAAACATTAATTTGGACTTGCTAACTGAACGCTTCTCTATAGCTATGTGGTATAGCCCGTCAGATCAAACGACAGTTCTGTATAGGACACAGGTTCAATTTCTGTTGGAGAATGAATAATATCTACAAAATTTCTCAAACATTTAGGCCGGTAAATGTAATTAATACTGTTTAATGAAAAGACAGAGAATTTGCTTAAATAAATTGTATCTATTAAAATAATGCATAAACAGAAAATATGTTAAATACTTGTATATCTACCTGTATAAGTATATAAAATAATTTTGACTTGCCATGTGCTTGTAATAATTATGTAATACCCACAGACACAAGTTGTTGATGTTTGAGTCTTAGCAAAAAGTCATGACCGTCATGACCTTGAATGACTTTTTTCTAAAGTGCCCTCCTCTCCCTACTTTGGATTAGATTAGCATGATCTTTCTACTCACATTCCTCTTTAGATTAAATTCAGCTTAGTAAATCTCAAGATCCTGTGTATATTCTGCATCATGCAAAAGATTCCTTTTTAGTCTAAAGATTAACATTTAACTTTAAAACTTTAAGATTTTGAAGGTTGTAAAAATAGTTTTCATAGCATACCAACTTGTATACAAAATCTGTCTGGAAATTAAACAACCATTTAATATCCTTATAAAATAGCCTGCCTAGGGTTGTGGTATCCTTTAAAATACCCCTCTTGGACAACTAACATGAAAACCCCCTTGGGAAAGGTATGAATCCATTTCTTTTCCCACTCTATCTGTGGGTTAAATAGTAGGATTTGTATCTGGAAAATCATTCACTTGCAAAAAAAAAAAAAAAAAAGGAAAAAAACATTTATTCTTATAATCAAAAAATATTTTGGATTTATATGACCTACAAAGAGTTGATAAGCCATAAAAAAGCAAATCCATTAATCCCTTTGGGACAACATACACTTACCCCAGCATTCTTTCCACTTTTGAAAATTATCTACAAAATCCCTTTTCAGGATAACCATTAGCTGCTGTATCATGTTCTCCTTAATCCATGGAATTTTAGCTTTGAGGAAAAATCCGGTGTTTCTAAAGTGATCTAAATCCAAATTGCAGTGTGGCTGACAATGTCATCCCCCCACTCACCACTACCACAAAAAAAAAAAAACTTACATTAAACCTGAAAATTTTACTCACAAGGTCATTGTGAATTTGATAATGAAACAAGTTCATCAATAATATCTCATTACAAACTGAACAACCTCACAGGAGAGTGTGTGTTCACTAACGTGCAGTATGTTCCTCTCTGATTGGTTGCCTGGTTATGTGAAGGCCACACATGGTTCTAGAAATATTTAAAATGGTTGCATATGTTCTGAACTGATTTTGCAAAATGTTCAAGTTGCACCAGTTTTGCTTCTTTCTTTCTTTTTTCTTCTTTTTTTTCTTCTTTTTTTTCTTCTTTTTTTTCTTCTTTTTTTTCTTCTTTTTTTTTTTTTTTCTTTTTTTTTTTCTTCTTTTTTTTCTTCTTTTTTTTTTTTTTTTTTTTTTTTTTTTTTTTTTTTAAGATCCTCATATTTCTGAAGATTTGGATTAACATGATGAAAGGTTTCTCATCTTATTGCAAATCCACTTACCAGAGAGTACTTCTTGGTCAGCAATTATTTACTGCATTTGTTCATATTCCCAGTAATGTTTGGACAATTTTGTTTACTCTTATCAACTCAAGTGTTTAACTGTGAGAAGATATTTATGGGTTCTTTAGGGTCATTGGCAGTAGAGAAACATGAAATTTATTTCAAATAATTATTTAAAATTTGAAGTTATGATTACTTTGAGGATGAAGAGAACTTTAAATTAGGGTAACCATGGAAACATTTCTCAAAGAATCTTTATAGAAATCAAACACAAAGTAAATATGTTTAATATAAAAAGAAAAAAAAGCATTATTCACTTTTTAAATATTGGCTTCTCTGCTTATGAATTGGTTTAGACACCATAAGATAAAAGAGTTCTTAAGAATTTTACTATTTTGTTTTTCTGTTTTTAGATTCTGTAATAACTTAAAAGATTAAGAGAAAAAAAGGACTCAAGATTGAGCAATATGAGTGGATGAAAGATGTGGGAGGTGAAGTAAAAGGAATAGAAATAAAATGTCAAAAGTTGCAAGTGGCTAAATACTAACTCTGATAACCAAATTCAAGAAACTGAAAAATGTAACATTAAACTTTGCCATTGAAGGATACTAGGAGTTTCACTTATAACTTATGACATTTTAAGTGTACAAAACAACACTGATGTTAAAGAAGGGATTTTTCTTAAAAAAAAAAGTGGCTCCATAAGTCTATGCATAAAATTTTATAAAATATAACCCACTTGCATGTAAATATTACATATCATGTGCACATATGCATTCAGTTGAAATGTCATTTATATATTAGATAATCTTCAATGGGCACAATACTGTTTGGAGAAAGAACTTCACTGCAACTGCTGTTTTAACAAAGATATATATGAACATTCTGTATGTCCACTGCATCTTTCTACTTTCACTTTTTGGCAATACACCAGTTTCCTCTCTCTTCCTCACTCTACTCCACTCTCAATGAATCCTTACCACTGACATTTGTACCAATATGGTTATTACTGTCTCCTTCTATTTGCTACCATTTTCCTTTCTGACCATCTTTCACTTCTTGACTTGAAACTATTCCTTCATAAAAATTCATGTGTTGTTGGAATGGAATAATCTTGTTCTGCATCCTAATTTTATAGTTCCATCATTATCTCGCATTTCTCTGCTGACGCTTTCTCTTCCTTTCTCTCTTTTCACCTTCTTTTGTATCCCTTTTCATTTTCATCTTTTTCTCTTTATTTCACTTTCTTTCTCACTCTCTTTATTTTTCTTCCTCTCTCTCTTTATTTTTCTTCCTCACTCTCTTTATTTTTCTTCCTCACTCTCTTTATTTTTCTTCCTCACTCTCTTTATTTTTCTTCCTCACTCTCTTTATTTTTCTTCCTCATTCTCTTTATTTTTCTTCCTCATTCTCTTTATTTTTCTTCCTCTCTTTATTTCTATTTCTTTCTCTCTTTATTTCTATTTCTTTCTCTCTTTATTTCTATTTCTCTCTCTTTATTTCTATTTCTTTCTCTTTATTTCTATTTCTTTCTCTCTTTATTTCTATTTCTCTCTCTCTCTATTTCTATTTCTTTCTCTCTCTCTCTATTTCTATTTCTTTCTCTCTCTCTCTATTTCTTTCTCTCTCTCTCTATTTCTTTCTCTCTCTCTCTATTTCTTTCTCTCTCTCTCTATTTCTTTCTCTCTCTCTCTATTTCTTTCTCTCTCTCTCTATTTCTTTCTCTCTCTTTCTTTTCTTTTTCTCTCTCTTTCTATTTCTATTTCTTTCTCTCTCTCTCTTTCTCTCTTTCTCTCTCTCTCTCTTTCTTTTCTCTCTCTCTCTCTCTCTATTTCTATTTCTCTCTCTCTCTCTCTCTCTCTATTTCTTTCTCTCTCTCTCTCTCTTCTTTCTTTCTTTCTCTCTCTCTCTCTTCTATTTCTTTCTTTCTCTCTCTCTCTCTATTTCTATTTCTTTCTCTCTCTCTCTCTCTATTTCTATTTCTCTCTCTCTCTCTATTTCTATTTCTTTCTCTCTCTCTCTATTTCTATTTCTTTCTCTCTCTCTCTCTCTATTTCTATTTCTTTCTCTCTCTCTCTATTTCTATTTCTTTCTCTCTCTCTCTATTTCTATTTCTTTCTCTCTCTCTCTTTCTATTTCTTTCTCTCTCTCTCTATTTCTATTTCTTTCTCTCTCTCTCTATTTCTATTTCTTTCTCTCTCTCTCTCTATTTCTATTTCTTTCTCTCTCTCTCTATTTCTATTTCTTTCTCTCTCTCTCTCTATTTCTATTTCTTTCTCTCTCTCTCTCTATTTCTATTTCTTTCTCTCTATATATATTTCTATTTCTTTCTCTCTCTCTATTTCTATTTCTTTCTCTCTCTCTATTTCTATTTCTTTCTCTCTCTCTATTTCTATTTCTTTCTCTCTCTCTATTTCTATTTCTTTCTCTCTCTCTATTTCTATTTCTTTCTCTCTCTCTATTTCTATTTCTTTCTCTCTCTCTTTCTATTTCTTTCTCTCTCTCTATTTCTTTCTTTCTCTCTCTTTCTATTTCTTTCTCTCTCTCTCTCTATTTCTATTTCTTTCTCTCTCTCTATTTCTATTTCTTTCTCTCTCTCTCTCTATTTCTATTTCTTTCTCTCTCTCTCTCTATTTTCTTTCTCTCTCTCTCTCTCTTCTATTTCTTTCTCTCTCTCTCTCTCTTTCTATTTCTTTCTCTCTCTCTCTCTCTCTTTTCTTTCTCTTTCTCTCTCTCTCTTTTTCTTTCTCTCTCTCTCTCTATTTCTTTTCTTTCTCTCTCTCTCTCTATTTCTGTTTCTTTCTCTCTCTCTCTATTTCTGTTTCTTTCTCTCTCTCTCTATTTCTATTTCTTTCTCTCTCTCTCTATTTCTATTTCTTTCTCTCTCTCTCTCTATTTCTTTCTTTCTCTCTCTTTTCTATTTCTTTCTTTTCTTTCTCTCTCTCTCTCTCTTTCTTTTCTTTCTCTCTCTCTCTATTTCTATTTCTTTCTCTCTCTCTCTCTATTTCTATTTCTTTCTCTCTCTCTCTCTATTTCTATTTCTTTCTCTCTCTCTCTCTATTTCTATTTCTTTCTCTCTCTCTCTCTATTTCTATTTCTTTCTCTCTCTCTCTCTCTTTTTCTTTCTCTCTCTCTCTTTCTATTTCTTTTTCTCTCTCTCTCTCTCTCTTTCTTTTTCTTTCTCTCTCTCTCTTTCTATTTCTTTCTCTCTCTCTCTCTTTCTATTTCTTTCTCTCTCTCTCTCTTTTTCTTCTTTCTTTCTCTCTCTCTCTTTTCTTTCTTTCTCTCTCTCTCTCTTTCTATTTCTCTCTCTCTCTCTCTCTCTTTCTCTCTCTTTCTCTCTCTTTCTCTCTCTCTTCTTTTCTTTCTCTCTCTCTCTTTTCTATTTCTTTCTCTCTCTCTTTCTATTTTCTTTCTCTCTCTCTCTTTTCTATTTCTTTCTCTCTCTCTCTCTTTCTATTTCTTTCTCTCTCTCTCTCTTTCTATTTCTTTCTCTCTCTCTCTCTTTCTATTTCTTTCTCTCTCTCTCTCTTTCTATTTCTTTCTCTCTCTCTATTTCTTTTTCTCTCTCTCTCTCTTTCTATTTCTCTCTCTCTCTCTCTCTCTCTCTTCTCTTTCTTTTCTTTCTCTCTCTCTCTTTCTTTTTCTCTCTATTCCTATTTCTTTCTCTCTCTCTCTCTTTATTTCTGTTTCTCACTCTCTCTCTCTTTATTTCTGTTTCTCTCTCTCTCTCTCTTTTTTCTTTCTTTCTCTCTCTCTCGCTTTCACTTTTTCTCTCTCTCTCGCTTTCACTTTTTCTCTCTCTCTCGCTTTCACTTTTTCTCTCTCTCTCTCTCTCTCTCTCTCTCTCTCTCTCACACACACACTATAATATATAAAAGGATCTTTATTTGACCTTTCACTAAAACATTATAAATAAGAGTTGCCTCTTTGTATTATGATGAATGAAAAGCACCAAATTAGATTTCCAACACCATTGTGGAGAATGCTCTGCTCTTAATGCACATAAATTTTGTTCCTTACTATCATGTGCATATATCTTTGGTTAAGTATTTTTCCAAAAATTTAATCTGTAAGGGAAATGACCTTAAGAATCAAGTTTCTTTACACTGAAATAGAATCTTTTGGTCAAAGGATTCCAACTGCAAAATCCTGACTTCATTTCTTGAGAAAAATCTGAATAAAAATTCAAGTATACAGGAAAGTGAGTTTAAGATATTAAAAAGAATCAATAAGATTTTGAATTATCTCTTAATAAAACTTCTTCAAAAGGAAGTTTCTTCAAAATACTAGTTGATATCAAAAATAGTTTTGTTTTTCCGGACCTTTATTCTAAAGTTTCTCAAACATATCTAATGACTATATATATATATATATAATTTGTGTATTTAGGCAGCCATCTTTCTTTCGTGCACATTTCATTGTCTGTCATATTCAATGAAATGTGTGTGTTATATATATATATATATATATATATATATATATATATAGAGAGAGAGAGAGAGAGAGCTATGGATCAATTGCTGTCTAAATTACACACAAATGAAAATTACATTGACGTCTCATTTTAACAGATATATTTACCAAAATTACACAAAAATACCTTGACATACTAAATCTATTCAATATCGCCATTAGCTTCAACCATGGCCCCAGGCAACTTTCAAATCTCCTGCAACTCTTCTGGACAGTCTTCTTGTTTAAGTTGGTGAATGCTGCCATAATCCTTGCCTTCAGTTCATCTTTGGTGCTACAAAGAGTTTTGTTGCTCTCTCACTCAACTGTGCCTAACTGACCCTACTATACTGTGCAGTCGACAAAATCAAAAATGAGCAACACATATGCACGAAATTAAAAGTATAAAATGTCGACAATTTACCCATCACACCCTCTGTGTGTGTGTAGTGAGAGTAAGATCTAAAAGGTCAGCCAATCTAACAGTGATCTCATCTCAAAATCCTCACATTTGCTCCATATGTGGCCTCCTTTGTAAATCACTAGTGGGTCTTAAATGCCACTTAAGATTATCGCACAAAATTTCATAACTGAATCAATAAGCTGTCAGATCCTCATACATCGAAACCAACGGGAGAGTCCATTATATATATATATATATATATATATATATATATATATATATAAATAGTTCCTAATCCTTCAAATGTTATTTTTGGATGCCCATGTCTGAGTAGACACCCTGTTTGTTTTTTTTTTAAACATGGGGAATTATTATTGAGGAAGAGGGCACAGTGGAGTAATGGATAGCAGCTCGGACTGAGGAAGTGGAGAACCAAGTTCAAATTCCAGTCAAATCCATTACATTCACTTATGTGCTAATACCCTTGGAAAAGGTATGAATCCTCTTCTTCCTCCCCCCAACTATGGGTAAATAGCAGAATAGACCAGGTTCTATAGTCTTGGATGGCAACTGGTCTACCGCAGAAAGAAATGGCAACCTACTGTAGGAAAAAAAATCTGCCTCATCAGTCATTTATCAAAAAATACAGGATTGCCTAAGCGTGTATCATGCATGGCACATAACTGACTAAATTATTATTTATACTACTTGTATTTGGACTATGGTTCTCATCTTTATTGTTGTTATCGCAGCATTTTCACCATTGTGCCCTCTGGTATTTCCCAGGGTTAGATTGATCTGGGTAACCTATAGGGAATTCTGAATTGAACCCTTTATTTAATCTAGATCCAGTGTTCGTTACAGTATTATTAACCAGAACTACAAGTTTTATACAAACTTTATAACAATATGAGAGAAGCTTTAGAGTAAAGGTCTCTTAAACCCCCTGCCCCCCAAAAATGGTGATCCACCAAAATAGCAATTAGACAAAATTAAAAAATACTCATTGAGAAAGGAGTGCTTTTTTTAACAAGGCTACATCTGTGAAGTACATGTAGGGAACAAACATGCCAAGATTATTATTATATTTTTTTAATCATTTCACCCCAAGCAAGGTAATAAAGCCACTAAAATGCAAGGAGTTATTGAGTATGAAAGAATATGATTAAAGGAAAACACACTTAATGAGTGAGAAAAAAAAAGAAACAGGAATTAAGAAGACAGAAGGTAAATGACATTACATTTTAAATTTTTGAAGATCAAAGTTGAATTGACAGCAAGAAGCCAGAAGAGAGTTCACAAGTGAGAAATCTGAGAGAAGAAACTATTAGCATAGAACTAACGGTTACATCTAACCATTTCAAGTGTAAAATGAAGAGACCTTGCTGCTAATCTTTCTTTCTTTTTATATGCCATGTCCTTTCAGGACATAGGCAATCATGGCTCTCCACCTCCCTCTATCCCTTGCAGCTCTCAGCAAGCTCCTTCCCTCTACTTCCTCCCCCAGATCACGTTCTGTCATCCACTTGCTCAAAGTCATCAGGTATGTCATGCACTGCTTTCCCTTGTCTCTCTTTCCTTCTGTTTGACCTGTGAGTATCAGATTCTCCAGGCTCTCCTTCCTCATTGTGTCCCAGAAACTTCAGCTTCCTCTTCCTGATGTTAAGTAAAAGCCTCCTCCTTGTTTGCATCCTCTCTAAGACCTCATCATTGCTCATATGCTCGGTCTATGATATCCTTAGCATCCTTCTGTAGAATCACATCTCTGTCGCCTCGAGTCTCCTCGTCATCCTTGAGGAAATCATCCAACATTCACTGCCGTAAAGAACAACAGATGTCACATAACTGTTCAGTATTCTTTTCTTTGTTACCAAAGAAATCCTCCTGTCTTGCAATATTCTGTTCAGCTTTTGGAATGTGTCCTTTGCCATCCCAATACATCTACAGATCTCAGTGTCATACTTACCGTCTTCTGTCAAGACACTTCCCAGATATTTAAACTTCTGCATCTGTTTGATTCTAGTGTACCCGACCTGCAAATCACATTTCGGACTCTTCCTCTTACTGATGACCTTGGATTCTGTCTTCTTGTAGTGTATGCTTAGTCCTTTCTTCTCACTCTCTGTCGCTACCCTCTGTAGGAGATTTTGTAATTTCTCTTCTGTGTCTGTTCTCAGTACTGTGTATCTGATGTTGTTAAGGTTGTGGCTGCCAATGCTAAATCCCAGTAGGGTTTCCAATTCTCTCAAAATTTCCTTGCTGTATAGGTTGAACAGGTCAGGTGAGAAGAGGCATCCTTGCCTTATGGCCCTTTCTATTTTCATATATTCACTGAATTCATTCCCTATGCATATACATGCTGTCTGCTACCAGTATAGGTTCTTGATTATTCTGATATCTTTCCTGAATATATCAAGGTTGCTGAGCAGTTCCATCAGGTCCTTATGGCGTACTTTATCAAAGACCTATTCATAAAGTCTAGGTACTATAGAAGAAAGTTAATCAAGACTATTAACAAGAAAAAGTACAGAAAATCTATGTTATGGCAGTGGGCAAGTGTCTGAAGCTGAGATGCCAGTTCAGGACCAGTAACATTGCAGATTCTTGTTTGGATTTTATATTTGACAGCATTCACTTACTTGCAAATACCTCTGGGAAAGGTATAAATCCATCTCTTCTCCTCCCAGCTATGGGTTGAATAGTCTTGGGTGCCAAAGACAAAAGGAGAACTCTGAATTCAAAATTCCAACTATAGGTTAAATAGCCTCACCAACCTAAAATTGGCCAAGTGTGGTGAGTACAGCTAAACTCCTGAAGACATGATTAATCAGGAAAGGGGACCCTCCAACAAAATTGAGTAGATCCTGGATTTGAATTTCCTTTTCCACCATATTCTTTTCTAAGGCTGAAGAGCCCAGTCTACCCTATTTTTTAACCCATAGCTGTGGGGAGAATAGATGGATTCCATAACTTTCCTAAGAGTATTTGTTTTCCATTCCAAGCCACTAACCATTATGTTACTTGTACATTCACAAGAAGATTGCTTCCATAATAATATCACCAAAGCTGTAGAAAGACTTTGACATGAGAAGACTTCAGCCATATTACCAATGTTAAAAACAGGAATGGGTTGCTTCTATTTTAAAATTTATTTCTTATTTAACAAAGCTTCTTCTATGTACCCTGTCTCTTCAGGACATTGGCAATCATGGCTTGTCACAATTTCCTTTCCTTTATAACCCTTAATAAATTTTGTCTTTTCGTTATCTCTCCTAAACCATGCTCCACCACACACTTACTCAAGCTCTCTAGGTAGGTTATGCATTGTTTTCTTCTGTCCCTCTTGCCTTCAGTCAAATTTATTCTTGACTGCCATGTATGATTAGTAGTTAGGATGGTACAGTCTTCATTACAATTGGTTCTCCAAAAACGAAATTACTTATGACTCAGTCTAATAAATCCATGTGTGACCTTTGGGAGAGCTTCTATACATTGGTAAGATGTAAATATAATGTCTTTAATTTAATTACAAAATTAAATTCGAAGCTTTTAGCTTCCATTTTTGAAACATGATTAGAACTGTGTAGCGAAAAACCATATTTTAAACCAGTTAATTTATAATATAAATCTGTATATAAATCTTCTATTTGCCGTGACCCTTGAGAACGTAAGCGATTATAACTCTTCACAATTTCCTGTCCTTTGTAGCTCTTAATAAATTACTCAAGTTTAGGTAGGTTATGCATTGTTTTTCTCTGTCCCTCTTGCCTTCAATCTGTCCTGTGAGTATCAGATTTTAAAGGCCTTCTTTCCTATATAACTACGTGCCCTAGAAATTTCAACTATCTCTTCCTGATATTAATTATATGTCTTTTTTGTTTCGTTTTCTTGAAAACTTCCTCATTGCTCACCTGTTCAGTCCATAATATTCTCAGCTGTCTTTCCTCATTATCTGCCCTACAAATTCCAACTCTTGTTTTCATATGTTAAGTTAGTACGGCATGAATCCAAATGCCAGGCAATTGACTTAGGAAGATGGTGTGAAGACTTTGCTTGCTTAGTATTCAAAATCTTTACTTTCACCTCAGCTTGAACACCAAGTACTGACAGGAAACACAAAACTAAGTCAGTAAGCAAACCTTGAAAATCAGCATACAAATTTTGACTTTCACCTCGGCTTGAAGACGCTGGTTGGCAATAGACAGTTACCTTTCCTACAAAGCAGGCTGTATTTTTGAATTTATTGAAGTATTGGGAAACCTATTCAGGAACCTTCTGCTAGTTTAGTAATTACATTATGGTGTTAAATGCTGAAAAGATAATCTATGGTTGATAGATAATGGGACA
The DNA here is from genome assembly GCA_903632075.3 of Acanthosepion pharaonis. Taxonomy (NCBI): domain Eukaryota; kingdom Metazoa; phylum Mollusca; class Cephalopoda; order Sepiida; family Sepiidae; genus Acanthosepion; species Acanthosepion pharaonis. The sequence continues at coordinate 677,943 of CAHIKZ030005487.1, read as the reverse complement.
AAATAATCCTGTATTATAGAAAGATAAATCTATTCTTATTTGAGATAATCTCTGCCTCCAGTTGAATCATTAATGCTAAAGCTACTCTCCAGCCACTTTTCATCAACATGGGATTAAATTTCAGTCATCAGATTGAAGAAAGTACTGTAAGCAGTAAACTACAATTAACAGCCAATATATATCAGTAATTGAATAAGAAAAATAGAAAAAATCCTGTTACATCCTGTGTTTCATCCTCTGAAAGGACTTCTTCAGGCTAATATTTTTGTTCACCATCGAACTTTTTTCATTTTGTGTTTAAATTATCTACAATTAGTCTGATATAAGAATATGATATATTATATACAATTGTATATCATAAACTCGAGTAATATATATACTGTACTGCTTGGTATTGGTGCTGGAAGCTCCAATACAAGTATTTCTGAGTGTTTGGATGTCAATGTGAGGAGAGTGCAGAGAATTCGGAAAAAGTTGGATGAGTATAATGGTGATTATGAAGGTACGGCAGCTTAGAAAACTCACTCTGATCATTCTGATGAGAAAAGAACTCCCAAATTTGTTGGTGAGACCTCAGACTCAACACACAGGCCTACATCAAGCACCTTGAGGCGGTAATGCTACCTTGGGTCAAGTGGGTGACTGCTGAAAGACTGTATATCTGGTAAAGGGATTCTGCAGCATGCCACACAAGTAGGAGAACTCAGTCATGGCTGTCATTGAGCAAGAGAGCAACAAAACTCCTTGTAACATCAAAGATGAACTGAAGGCAATGATTATGGTAGCATTCACCAAATTAAACAAGGAGACTGTCCAGAAGAGTTGCAGGAGATTCTGAAGTCATCTGATGGTCATAGTTTGAAGCCAATGGCGATTTTATTGAATATATTTACTCTTTAGTATTTCAAGATATTTTTGTGTAATTTTGATAAAATGAGATGGCAGTGTTATTTTCAATTTTGCATAATTTAGATGACAATTCATCCATTGCATCCTGTATATACAGCCAATTATGCTTTGTAAACAGAATCAAACCAGACCATTAACAATTTGATCAATTGACACCAAAGATTCTTCTGAACTGAGTTGGGGGAAGGACCTTGATTTCAACAAGTTTATGATGAAGAATTAAACAGGTTTACTTTTTACATTTTTTGGGGGACATTTACACATTGTTTTTTAGGGATTATTATTATTATTTTTTTTTTTTTTTTTTTTTTTTAGGATTTTTAAAACTCTTTTTACAGCAGTATGAAATTTTATTAGAGCAATGAAAGCAAACACATTAAAAAGTAATTCATAAAAATATATATATTGCTGTAAAATGGCAATATTAGAAAACAATAATGAAAAAAATAGGTAAACCAATTAATCAGACTTCTCTTATCAGAATAAAAATAAAGTACAAAAATGTACTCAGTGACCAAAATATGTTATATGTCAGAAAATTTAACATTAAAGGGCAAGTACCTTTAAGCTCACCAACCACTCCTTTTACTTCCAGAAGGATGGCTGGTAGGATTTAATGTACACTGTATCCATCACTTTCCAGTAATAATCTGAATTATCCCTACTCAGCAGTGAGAACATGTCCTAACTATAAGACCTAGCATACTGCTGGCTTTTAATAAAATATTTGGCTATCACTGAACTTGATATATTAATGCACTTATACAAATTGCCCACCTTTCTCTAGCAGGTACACATTGGTTGATCCATGCTTCCAACCTCTGACTTGTTCTATTATAGCATTACAGAGATATTTAAATTTAATAGAAAAATTTAAATGGTTCATGCACTGAATAACTTACTAGAAGCCAATGACAGAATGCTTAAAGAGGCAACAGTACACTACCATTATTTATAGAAGCCTGGAGCTCTGATCTGCCAAAATATTGTAATAAAACAATGACAAAATAAAATGTTTCTCTATTTTAAATTTTATGAGCTTGTCTGCCACCATCACTTGAAGAAGATAGAATGAAAAACCCAACAAAATATTGTGATGATAAAAATAATAAAAGAGGATATCTACAATGTTATTGGTCCTGATCTGGCATCTCAGTTTTAGTCATTTTCCCACTGCCATAATATAGCTTCTCTGTGCCTTTTCTTATAAATACTTTTGTGATAATTATTCTGATGAATTTTCCTCTATGGTTTTTTTTTATAAATATATATTAAAATACAGTGTAAATACACTTTGGGGATAGATTTTTTTTTAAGTTGTTGTTTTTTATTCCCCCCTCCCTACCAGATAAAAATTGTACAGATGGGAACTTGTTAATACTTGATAGAGACTTTGAGGTATTATGGGGAATGTAGTGTAAGAATAGTAAGAACATGTTGTTTTGGTGTAAGGAATACTGTGGTGTGTTTGGGTTAGTAATTGTGGCAAGCTAAGTTTAATTATAAGACAGAAGAAGACCAGCCTTCCTCATCCCTCCTTTTGGCCTTGTGCCACATTTTTGTATATTTACAAAATGAATATCACTTTCCTCTATGGCATTTTGACTTGTTGGATTTAAGCACAGTACTAGATTGGCAGCAAGGTCTCATCATTTTTCAATTGAAATGGCTAAATGTAACCTTAAGTTCTATGCTAACAGTTTTTTCTATCACACTTCTTGCTTGTGGAACTCTCTTCCAGTTTCTTGTTTCCCAATGAACTTTGATCTTTAAAAATTTAAATACAATGTCAGTTGTTATATTCTCTCTTCTTAATTGTTGTTTTTTTTATTGTTCTCTCTCCTTCATGTTTTCTTTTTCTCATATTCTCTCACACTTAATAACCCCTTGCATCTTAGTGACTTTGTCTTACTTGGGGTGAAAGGATTAAAAAGAAATGTCAATCCAATAGCCAAAAATGTTCGGCTGCATTTATGTTTTAAAATATTTACAAACCCTTTTTTACAGTCAGTCAATTATTTCCAGTAACTTTCTGTACTAAAAATATATTTCCAGTACATTCTAAGAAGAAAACTATTTTCAGCGAATTGATTTATTAAATTTTTTCCAAAGGATAGTTTTTTTTTTTTTTATTATTATTTTTTTTTTTTTTTTTTTTTGCATATCCTCTCATCCTCAGTAGCCTCTTGCATCTTTGTCACAGAGGAATGAAATGTCACTGCCGACACTTGGGTTTGAACATGGATCAGCAGAGAGAAAGCACAATCAACCTCATCTTAAAATAATTAGATCAGTGACGGGTAAAGGAAAAATATATACAGGTGAATTAGCAGCATCTGACTGAGTATTGTTCAAAGGCATTACTATTATTGATTCACTGATTTTAAAAAGTCTACGAAATTTCTATGGAAATTTTGTCTGATATGTTTGTCATACCCACACCATCAGAAATTGTTGAACCAAGGTTTAGCAGAAAGAAAAAAGGAATAGCAACAGAATTTCTAAATATTGAACCGAAGTTGAAGAAATATAAACTCCAGAGAAAGTCATCTCAAAGGGGAGATGTCATATAGGAATAAAGTGTTGCTGCCGACACTTGAGTTTGAACACAGATCACCAGAGATCACAGTTGACCTCATCTTGAAATAATCAGATTACATGACAGGTAAAGAATATATATATATATATATATATATATATATATATATATATATATATAAATTGAGGAGGCACGGTGGAGCAGTGGATAGCGGCTTGGATTGAGGAATCGCAGAGCCGAGTTCAATTCAGTCAATCCATTACATTCACTTACGTGCTAATACCCTTGGGAAAGGTATGTATCCTCTTCATCTCCCTCCAGCTATGGGGAAAATAGCAGGACAGACTGGGTTCTATAGCCTTGGATGGCAACTGGTCTAGGAGAAGGACAACTCTGAATTCAAAACCTTGTGGCATGCATTCGGTGCACCAGGTTTCTGTATTCGTCCCTCCAAAAAGTGTGGCTGGTCCTGCACGAGGCCTTCACCACTATAAACAAATCTCATGTGCCGGTGTCGGGATGTCGGTTTCCTGGGGACTTATCGGCCTGACCCTCATACGTCGAACGCGACGGGAGAGTCGATTATATATATGAATTAGCAATATCTGACCAAGTATTGTTTAAAGGCGTTAATATTATTGTTAATATTATTGTATCTGTGATTTACAAAGTCTCTCTCTCCAATCTTGCTTGGGAATGAAAAGATTTCTTTTTTTTAAAAATCCAAACAATTGAATACTAAAACTAAATGTGTGTTTCTCTATTTTTCAGAGATGAAAGAAGAACTTGAGGAGCTTATGACCGATATTAAGAGAACGGCTAATAAAGTCAGAGGAAAATTAAAGGGTAAGTCGGCTTTTTTTTGGGGGGGGGGTCTCCTTTTTTTTTTTTTTACTCTTTTTTTTTTCCCAGTTCATTTTCTTTTGTAATATGTTTCCTTGTAAGATGTGATGTGCTGGTGGTATAATGGATACCAGCTTAGGAGAAATCAGAAACCCAAGTTCAAATTCCAATCTAGCTGGTTACATTCACTTATGCGCAGATAATCTTGGGAAGGGTATGAATTCATCATTTCCCCCAGCTATGGGTTAAATAATAAGACTTGTATCTGGAAAAATCTTTCATATAAGTGGTGTAAAATAAACAGTCATTTTTATATATTCAAATATTTTTTCATCATAAATATCACCATGACCAATGGTGCTTTGACCATTGGGTATTCAGTGGTATCAAGCTGGGTTCAGGAAAGTGCTTCTTAGTTGAGGTGTTGGTTTTGCAGACAGAAACTCTGAAAGAGGTGATTGTGCGGTATATTCAGCCTAGAAGCCGTATTGTTTCTGATGACTTGGCTGCTTATATTGGAATCGGGAAAATCAATGATGGGATAGATTCTCATGACATCATCATTCATCAGCAGCATTTTGTGGATCCTGCAGTACAAGAACAGCCCCAAGTTTTCAGCATTTTTCTGCTGCATAGTCCCCCAGTACCCACTGTAATAATGTTTAATTGTAATAAAGGTATATACCTCAGTCTTTAATAGTTTTATGCCATTCAGGGAATAGTAGTTTTACACTGCTTGAGTGAAGGATTACCTCATTATGTCCCAAAAATTATTTAATGCAACATTCACTCACAGAAACAAAAAAGGAAAAGAATTATTTTTATAATCCAAAATATGTTGGATAAGATAAGTAAAGGGTTGATAAGTCATAAAAAACAATCAATCCATCCCAGAAAGATGATAATTTCAAAAGACCTTGAATAAAAAAAAATTAAAATGGAATAGTTATTTGCTGTTAGTGTATTGCAAAAAATTCCCTTGATATGACTGCAGCATGATCAACTACATCCCTTGAGGATCCTGGCAACCACAGCTCTCCACAACTTCTTACTTTTCATTACCATCTGTGAATTGCCACTTAGTATAGATAGTGGTGTAGTTTCCTGTTGCTTTCTCCAGTGTTTGGTATTCAGAGTTGTTTTACTCATAGACTGGCTGCAACTCAAGGTTGGAGCATCTAGTCTACCTTGCTATTGTCCTCATATCTGAGGGGGGGGGATTAGATTCATGTCTTTCCCAAGGGCATTAGTGTGAAATGAATGCAACAGACTAGATGGAAATTTAAAACACATGGATTGGCACATAAGGATTGGTGTGTCAAGTTAAAATCCTAGCAGGGTCTGTTGTGTTTGTTCTTCTTTATGATGATTATGGCTCTCCACAACTTCCTGTCTTTTGTAGCTCTTAGTAAATTTTATTTTTTTATTATTTCTCCTAAACCCTGTTCTGCCATGCATTTACTTAAGTTTGTCAAGTATGTTATGTGCTGTTTTCTTCTGTCCCTCTTGCCCTCAAACTGTTGGCAACAGATGTCTCTTCTTCTTTTCTCATAATGAGTGCAAGCTTGTTCTCAAAGAAATGAAGTTACTGTTTGCTGATAGAATGAAACGGCATACAGCATCTCGCAAGTTCGGTTCTAGAGATTATTGGCGGCTCTGCAAGAGTCTGCTGAACAACAGAAAATCCTCAATCCATTCTTTATTCAGTCAATTCGAAGTCCTTATATCTGTAGCATATAAGGTTGAATGCCTCAACACTCAACTTATTTGGAGTACCCACACCTGATTTCCCCTCTAGAACAGAGGCTCTATTAAATGATATGGTCTTCGATATCATTTCTAAATTTGACTCACATAAGGCAAGCAGAAGTGACTGGATCTCATCCGTCATTCTAAAGAAATGAGCTCCCAAGCTGGCTCCAGTTCTCTCCAAACTCTACAGCTGTTGCTTCCAGATTTCCAGCTTGTTGGAAGTCCTCCTCCGTAGTTCCTGTTTTTAAGAACTCTGAAGAACCTTCTGATCCCTCTATTGCCCTATAAGACTCCTACCACTTTTTAGAAAAGTATTTGAGGCTTTAATCAATGCTGAAGTAGTTAAGCATCTTACCTCTCACGACCTACTCTCTGACAAACAATATGGCTTCTGTTTTGCCCATTCTACTGCTGATGTGCTAATGGCCATCACTGAATATGTATATCAAGCTCTTTATAATAACAGCAAAGCACAAGCTGTGGCTCTAGGTATCTTAAAGGCATTTGACAGGGTTTGGCACACTGCTCTTCTACATAAGCTGCAGGGCTGCAGTATTACAAAACAATTGTTTGATTTAATCCAATCATTCCTATCAAATCATGAAATGAATGTTGTTTTACGCAGTTTCACTTCCAGATTCTTTTACACGAATACAGGTGTCCTCCAAGGCTCTATCCTGTTTCTGATCCTCATCAATGCTCTTCTTGATGTCATCAGTTCCCAAGTAATCATTTATACAGATGATACTACTATTGACTCCTGTCTCAATAGCAAATCCATTAAAGCTGATAAAGTTAACCTGGCTGCTGCTCTTGAAAAAAGGACCTTCAATCAGTGGTTAACTGGGGCAGAAAATAGCTTCTAAATTTTAATGCCTCCAAAACGAAACTGCTCCCTCTTAACCACCATATAGAAAATTTCCTGCCCCCCAACAGCATGGCTGATGCTAGACTCCTAGAGAGCAACACACCATGCCGCCTTGGCCTCACGTTCTCAACTAACTTGAAGTGGAACAACTACATAAAATCAATAGCTGCATCTACTGCAAGGAATGTTGGGTCACTGTGTCATGCCAGCTTTTTCTTATCAGAGTCCATCTTGCACATTTACAAATCTACCATTCATCCATACATTAAATACTGTTGCCATATCTGGTCTGTTACTCCTGCTAATCATCTCTAAATTTTTGACAAAATCCAAAGAAGGAACTTCAATGTAATCGATCCTGACTTGGCATCTCGACTTCAGTCACTTTCTCACAGACTTGATATGGCTTCCCTCTGTCTTTTCTACAAATATTTTCATGGCAACTGCTCTGATGAGCTTTTTTCCATGGTGCCTCAATTACATGAATTTAAGCATGCTACTAGATTAGCATTTAGGTCCCACTCTTTTACTCTCAAAATAGTTAAATGTAATTACCACTTCTACTCCAACAGTTTCTTTTCTTTTCTTGCACTACCCACCTGTAGAACTCCCTTCTGTTTACTTGCTTACCTGAAAACTACAGTCTTCAAAAATTTAAATGTAACATCAATCGCCATCTTCTGTCTTCTTGAAACCCGTTCATCTTTTATCCTTTCCTCAATCACCCCCATACCCAGTCTTTTCTCTCACTTGCCTTGCTTGGGGTGAACTGATATATATATATATATATATATATATATATATATATATATATATATATATATATATATATGCACACACTCTGTGATGGGTAAATTGTAACCATTGTATTTTTTTAAATTTTGTCTATGTACATTGTTTTTGATTTTGCACACCTAAAGTAAGGTGGGTTGGGCACTGTCTGAGAAAAAGAGCACCATGACACAATTCACTCTGCCAGAAATTAGGAAACAGCATGCTGTACTGTTTGGCATTCATGTTGGAAGCTCCAATACACATATTTCCGAGTGTCAATCTGAGGACAGAGCAGAAGATTCAGAAAAAATTGGATGATATATCCACTCAATATCAGAATGTTTGGAGTAATCACTTGTGATGGCGATATTAAGCCTCCATTCATCTTCCCACAGGGATTCAGACTTAATACAGATACCTACATCAAGTGCCTTGAGGAGGTAGTGCCTTGGGGCAAGAGGGTGGTTGCTGGAAGAGCCTATGTATGGCAACTGGGCTCTGCACTATGCCACACAAGCAGGAGAACCCAGTCATGACTGTCAGACAATTTCTGCAACCACATCACCCCTTACATCTGGTCACTTAACTCCCCAGACTACAAGCCCCTTGATTATTATGTGTGGGGCACTGATGAGCGAGAGACCAACAAAATTCCTTGTAACAGCAAAGATGAACTGAAGGCAAGGATTATGGCAGCATTCACTAACTTAAACAAGGAGACCATCCAGAAGAGTTGCAGGAGATTCCAAAGTCATTTAGAGGCCGTGGTTGGAGCCAGTGACGATTTTTTATTGAATAAATTTACTCTTTAGTGTTTCAAGATATTTTCTGTAATTTTGGTAAATATATCTGTTAAAAGAAGATGTTAGTGTTATTTTCATGTTTGCATAATTCAAACGACAATTTATAAATTGCATCCTCTGTGTGTGTGTGTGTGTATATATATATATATATATATACACACATATGATACAGTGTGGACATAGGAATCAACACTGCATGGTGATTGTCAGTTTCATGCTTTGATTTGAGATGATCATTTGAGAATTGCTTATATGCACACACATTGTCAGAAAGGAAGAAATGTTTAATATTTACTTGATAAATTTTGTAAGTCTTCTATAAAACTCATATGTCAACATATATCCAATTATTTTTTTCAGCAATTGAATTAAATATCGAGCAAGAGGAACATTCCAACAAGTCATCCGCAGATCTCAGGATACGTAAAACACAGGTCAGTATAGCCAAATTTATTTAATGGTAATTTTTTTATTTTTTTTATTTATTCATCTCCCATTTCCAGAATAGATGTTTTAAATCTTTTTTAACTAATTAACCAGAACATGCAATGGGATAACGAAAGATGCCTTCCCAAAGCTAAACAAAGTATTAAGTAGAAAAAAATTTTTAGAAACAAAGAGTACTGAACTGTTATGTAATATCAGTTCTCCTTATTTGGCAGTGAATGCTGGACAATCTCCTCAAAGATGAAGAGACTTGAAACAACAGAAATGTGATATTATTTAAGGATGCTGAGAATTACATAGACCAACATGTGAAACAGTGAAGATTTAGAGAATATATATATATATATAATATATATATATATATATATATATATAAGGAACAATATTGGTGAGGAAAATGTATGACAATGTGGAAAAAGTTTTCTCCACAGTTTTACAATATTTCACCATTCCTGGTAGGACTTCTATTATAACAGTGTGGGATATCTACTAACAAAAATGATAAAAAGAAACTAAACGAAATTGGCTAGATTAAAAAAAAAAAAAAAAAAATTAATTTACTATTGCCAACATCAATCGTTCGTGCACATGTGTAGTCACACCAACATAACTAATCTAGTCCTATGAAGTCCTAAACGATGAAACACATCACAAAACTTTTTCCACTTTGTCGTACATTTTTCCCCATATATATATATATATATATATATATATATATATATATATATATATATATTATATTTTTATTTTAGGATATTAAAACAAAAAACATGTTACTGATATTTAGCTCTACTCTGTATTGAGCCATCTTCTAAATTAAATGTTATGTACAGTGGAATTATACTCTGCTCTCATTTTACCTGGAGATATATATATATATATATATATATATATATATGTGTTTGAATAAAAAACAGACCACTTTAGGGTTTCATGTAATAAATTATTTCACCACAGCCCTTTTAAAGGGCTCTGGATCATCAGACTTTACTTCCAAAGGTTAAGATGAAAAGAAATTTACACATTTTTGACGGGCCGTATTAAGCATATGTAAATTAAGGAAGTGAGGGGGGAGAGAAGACATGAGTGAGTTAGATGTACCATTTCAATTCTTTATCCCTAACCCCACTTGGTGTGGGCCAGACAAACGCTTCACTTGACTTATGTTATCTTTAGATATGGATGGGTAAGTGGTGAAGAGGAAAGCAGACATAAAAGGAAGAAGATAGAATAAAACAATCCTGATGAGAGAAGGTTTCACTTAATTTCTTGGACGCTGTTATTTCGCATTACATTGAGCTTTCCGGATATCATCCTCCTTGTGTCTACCCAGACAGATTACCTAGTTTTGCATAAACTATATATATATATATATATATATATATATATATATATATATATATATATAAAAAATAAATCAAATGTGTGATCACTTTCTGGCAACTTGAGGTCCACCTTAAACAAATTCATGTCATTGGCACATTATTCTACTCTGATTTTCTTTCTTGTCCAACCAATTCTTGCAAAGCCAAACGGAATGGATGACAGGAGCAAGTTTTGATGAAACTGGAAGCTTCTAGTCCTGAACCTGTACATTGGTGGTGAATTTAGCCATCAATCCCATTATCATCATAAAAGAAGCAATCTACAAAGAAGAAATTGTATTCCTGGACACTAGATAAAGCCAACAACAATGACTTTGAATCAGAAAAAGATTCACCCATTTTGATGTGCCCTACATCATCACTAATTTGTGTCACTTTGTCAGCTCACTTGTCATAGTCATGATGTTTATTGTTCAAAATCAAGGCATAATATGATCATTTCTTTTGTGCTGTGTCTGTTCAGGATATAGGTGATAGTGGTTCTCCACAAATTCCCATTACTTATAGCTCTAAGCAATCTTTTCCCCTTACTATCCCTCTTAAACCTCTGCCTCTCTTGTTTCCAATACGGTCTTGTGAGTGTCAAATTCTCCAAGCCCTCTTTCCTCAATGTGTTTAAGAAGTATTTTTGTCTGGATTTTTGAAATGATAAATTATTATACATTTACTTATTCTGACAAGTGTCCTCATCTTGATTGTTATCATCAGAGTGTTTTGACCATTGTTCCCTAGCCTGGACTTCTTCAGTTGTATTCTGGAAATTTCAAAAAAATTTATTAAATCTATGAAGGCAGATTTTCCCAATTCTGCTACCTGTGCTTGTATCAGTTAATTTATCCTTGTTCTCTACAAAAAAAAATTTTATTCACACCATATGAATCAATGATGCCCAAAATAATTGTCATCATCAGTCCTATGGCTGGGTGTGGTCATAGATCACTAAGAAGCTTAGCACCTGACCGGTTTCCTTGATATATCTTGTTTGCCTCATCATTTTTTGCCTAAGATAAAACCTTGTAGGATTGCAGTGAAAAGATTGTTGGTTCCTTTGACCTTTACAATGGTTCCTTTGACCATTACAATGGGCCTTTTTTTTTTTTTTTGATGTTGTCTTACACTGCATTATTTATGATCTGGTCAATGTAGGAAATGCTTAGGTTGGTTCTGTAACATTTCATTTCTGATAACCCCCGAAATAAACATGTACACAATTTCAAAATTATTTAAATATTCTGTAACTTGCTTACCTGTGCTGCCAAAAAAATAAATTCTAAACATTAACGAGACTTCAAACTTAATGATTTTTTTTTTTCTTTTTCTTTTGCAGGTATCATGCAAGTTTTTGGATATTTTGTCTTCACTCTTTGAGTGACTTTTTTTTTCTGTTTCTGGGCAAGTATGCTTCCAGGATTTTTGATGAATGGAAAAGTTTTTCACGGTCCGAAAATCTTGGTGAAGAGTTTTTGCTTTCATTTTCTTGTCTGTTTCTTTGTCTTCTTCTCTTTCAGAATTTGGATAACCCAAATCCTGTCAGTTTAATTCTAAATTATGATTGCAGAAAGAAATGGTTAAAAAAATAAATAATAAAAATAATTCCAAAATAGGATTCAACTAAAATATAACGTTTATTTATACAAAGGAATTAATGTTGAAATATGGAGGTAAGAGGTTTCCCTAGACTTGATTATTTCTCTTGCACAATAACAATGCTTCCTTTCATATTAGCATACCATTTAGAAAGCTTTCTTTAAATAGGTTTGTTAGGGGTTTGGGGGGGGGCAATCAGAGGATCGCATTGTAAGCATTTTTTCCTTGAGGTTATCACTAATCATTTATCTGATTTTAACCAGAACTTTTGAATCATATTTATGCATGCACATTTGTGTGTCTATGAATATAAGATCAAAATACTCTACAGCAATTAATGCAAGGAAAGCCTAAAAACGGCTATTATCAAAAAATAAAACAACTTGGATTAAATAAAATATCACAGGAACCAGTATCCTGAAGTGTATATAATGTGTTTAATATGTTGGGGGGTATATATATATATATATATATATATATATATATAGGTATAGTAAGCCAATAAAAGAAATTTGGAAACACAGAACAATAATAAAATTTATTGTATATTAGACCAAATATAAAAATAGTGAGAAAAATGTTAAAAATCGGAATCTTCGGACACGATTTTGTTCTTCGTCAACAAAAAATAAAAGTAAATTTATATTCGATATAGGTAGGAAAATTTTTAAAACGTTTCTGGTGACTCAAGGGGAGGAAAAAATAAGTTTCTAGAGTTATCTCCCTTTATAATCAGTTTTAATTTTTTTTAATTATTTGCTGTTACTTCGATATTTACATTGGTGTTAAACAAGAAAGCAAGCTCATTGTTATAACTACTTTATTTATTTTTGGTTAACCCATATCATATTACTCCAATAAATATTAAAATTGGCAATAAATATCTTTCTTTAATTAATTTGTTAAATACAGTTTTTTTTTTTGGTGTCATCAAATTTAGGTTATTTATTTTTAACCTCTGAAGGCAACTGTTTTGAAGTATTCTTTTTGCTCTTTGCAACGTTATTTGTCACGCATTATTTAATTAATGAAGTAAATTTCATCTCAAGAAATGTATCACAGAATATCTTATTCTTTATAAATTAAATTTCTCAGCTTATATTTTCATATTCTAAGTATTGATGCCATCAATTATATCAAATTTACATTTTATATATATATATATATATATATATATATATATATATATATATGAGAAATGATTTATAAATTTTTATACCAGAACAGTGTTAGGAAGTTTAATGTCAAAGTGGAAAATATTTTCATGTAATGCGTTTCATCATTTACGACTTCATTGTACTAAAGGTATGTTTATGTGTGCATGAAGGAGAGTGGATACTGAAATTTTTAACTTTTAAATTTAAAAAAAAAATCTTTTTTTTTTTTTTTTTAATGTGTGTTTGGGTATATAGTCTAGGCAATTTCATTTAGTTCTTTGTTGATATTTTTTTTAATCAATTTTGTTATTTATTAAATACCCCACATTGTGATAATAGATTTGCCAAGAAAGATTGTGTTATAGAGGAATAAAGTCAACACTGGAGTTTGAACACAGATCACCAGAGAGCAAACACAGGCGATCCCATTTTGAATAAGTAGATCACATGATGGTAAAAGAAATGTATATATGGGAATTAGCGTGAACATCTAAGGATTACGGATTACTATTTGGATCACTATTTGGTAGTTACTTTTTGAGCAAGTATTATTGAGTAAGTACTATTGGTGCAAGCATTATTCGAAGGTGTCCTAACACCAGTATTGTTCAATTATGTTACTATAGTTGTATCTGCGATTGCAAAGTCTCTACTACAACAAGCATCACAAAAGTGATGAGTATTCATTGACTTTACAAAAGTGGCAACGAGTGTTTGTTGACATCACAAAAAGTTGTAAGAACCCAACACAAATTCATGGTGGATAATCTAGCAATTAAACAATGTAAACATCACTTTAGTCCAATGAAGACAAAACACATCATATGAAAAAAAATTTTCCACTTAGTAATTAATTTTCCTAATATATATATATATATATATATATATATATATATATATATATATATATATATAGGGTATGTCAAAAATACTTTTACAAAGTCTGTGGGTGGGTTCCCCACACACCAAAACAAGGACAAACGTTTATATAAGCATATGTTCATAAATCTTTCATTTTTGAGTTATTAAGTTTAAAGAAAGTTTACGGTAGATGGTGCTGTGTTGCCATGTAAACTAGCTTACATTTGTCATTTGTGTATATTTGTCTGTCTTCAATGTTTAACTTGTGTAGTAGTGAGTTAACTGAGAAGTGTTCCATTTAACAATAGCAGGTATTCATATCATGAGCAGGCAGATATGATTTTTACATACTGCTGTGTGGATGGTAATGGACACGAGGCTGCATGGCTGTATCAGATTGTATTTCCAGACCGAAGGCAGCTGATTCATCCAACCTTTGCTGCTGTTTATCGTCACATTGCTGAGACAGGTACCACAAACTATGGTAATAAGTATTTTTGGATTGTATCTTGGATTGTACATTTAACAGTGTCTACCATAAACTTTAAACTTAATAACTCAAACAATGAAGGATTTGCAGACATGTTTACTTGGACTTTTGTTGTTTTGGTGTGAGGAATCTACACCCCAATGTTTGTAAATGAAGAGATAATTGATAAAATTCTAAGTCATCCTATTAATTTTTTTAGATCACAATAACTTTATTATTTGTCTAAAATTTTGAAATTTTTTTATCATTTATTTTTCTCATTTCTTTCTTCAGTTATTTTTTATTATTATTTTTTTACCTTTAATGAAGCTTTCACCATCTCACTTTGTCCATTCTCAACTTTTCTCAAGAAAATGTATCAGGTAAATGGTTGTAATTGATATTTGTTACATAATTACATTCCCTTTTATGTGACTCTCTCTTTTTAAATTTCTGTGGTCTTTCTAAGAACCACACTGAAAGATATGTAAACTAAAGAAGTTAGCACATATGAGAATAGATCAATAAGTCTACAACTTGATATGTAGCTATTAGCTGAATTTTTTTTATTTGAAATTTTCTATATGATTAATGCTCAATATTGAATTAATCTCATAGAAAAAAAACTTTTTTTGAGACTGTTCAGCTGATGGCAGTATCACCTGAGAACAGCTGGAGAATGGGCAGGATGGACATTTGTAAAAATACAGCAATGAAAATAATTATCCCTCAACAGGGAAAAAAAGTTTTAAAAATTTTTTTTAAAATTAAAAAAAATGTTAACAGTATTGTTTTTAAGTCTGACAGGATTTTGGTTTCAAATTTTAATGGATCAGGTTGTGGTCAACTTTTTCAGGTCAAAAATATTGAGCATGGTCTGAAAGAATTCTTTTGTTTTTTTTTCTTTCTTCGATAACAAGGTCCCAATTCTGAAGCAATTTTACTGCTGTCCCAGTACGGTCCCTACTTTCAAAGACTTCACTTCTTTGAGAACAGTGCTAGTGTCTTCAAACATTGTCTTGAATTCTTGATTCAACAGACAGAACAGACACCAACAGATTTTAGGTGGCAATTAAAATTCATTGCTAACCATCATTCATTTTCAGCCTGCATTTCTTTCATCTTAATTTCATTTGCCTTTTATCACAACTATTTACCCTATTATTTTATATCTATTCGTAAAAAGCACAAATAAAATATAATAGTAGTATTATGAAGTGGAATTTCTTCATATTTTATCAGCCCAGCAATAGTCATTTATCTTGTATATCGAGAACTGCTCTACTCTTACTGCCTTAAGCATTTATATAGTCTATGCTTTAACTATACTTATTGAGCAGTCATTTACATGTCACTACAAGTAGTAAAAAAAATGAATAATACTTGACAATGCTTTCTCAAATAATGTTTTTAATATATGATTATAAAAGAAATTAAACATAGCAATAATGTTAATTCCATTATTTTGTGTTTTTTTTTTATACCAATTCACCATGACTATTACTTTGTTATTGGTGTTGTTTGTTAGTTTGGCCTAGACAACAGTATCTGTCTATATTTCTGAGATGAGGTACTGTAACTGTTTACCCTATTTAATGTTGTCCTCATCTTTATTGCCATATTCACATATATAAAGGATTCAGTTTGAAATTCCAAAGTATATCACCTGAAGAAGGCCAGAATGTACAACAGCTGAAAGGTCATGAATATGGCAATAACGATGAAGACAACAGTCCGAACAATGTAAATAGTATAAATGGACAGCAGTAGTTTTGACTTTATAGCAAATAAACCATTCCCCTTACAAAAATTTTTATAGCTTGAATATTTTGGCCTAAAAATATTGATTAGAACTTGATATATTAATTAGAAGAAAATAATTAATTAATTGTAATTAATTAATTAGAACTTGAAATATTTTGTCTTTTGTGATGTCTTTTTCTTTTTTTTTCTTGGTGAATTCTGCATAAAAAAAACACTTTTTATCAAGTGTCCTTATTTGTCTTTACATTATAATCCAATGAAAGTTACAGAAGGCATTTTTGATGCAATATTTTTGTAACCAATTCTTTGTTTTTTTTTTTTTTTTTTTTTTTTTTTTTTTTTTTTTTGTTTTTTTTCTCTTTCAGTGAATGACTGATCTCAGCCGTTTATCACATCTCAGCTTATAATAACCTAGAATTACTCTGTTATTAATATTTACATTTTTTCTCTTTCATCAAGTTTTTAAGGAACTATATAACAAGTAGCATCAGATTAAATTCATAATGATAATTATCACTGTTTAATTAAACACAAATTACAGAATTATTATTATTGATTGTATTAGAGTGTATCAAAAGCATTTTTCATTTTTTTTAACCAACTAACTTTCTTTATTAAGCACGCATAATATGCTATCTTAAAATGATCCTAGATCTTGAATACTTTCAGATCAGGTGTAAATAATTTTGCCTGTTGCCTGGTTCACACTCCTCCCTGGTTCAGTTTTCTGTTGTTCCATGTTTAAGATTGGGTTTACAATTCCTTCTAAAGTCTACTTCAACTCTATTCTTCTAACTTTTCCAGCTAAAACTCTGGACATTTTTTTTTTCTTCCTCACTAAGAGTAGATATATTCATCTATCATCCGCTTCACACTCCTCTCCGATCTTTTGAACAGGAGTAGAGGTTTATCCCTTGATTCCAGTTCCTTGTAAAATCTTTTCCTTCTCTTTCACTTCCAGTGGCCCCTTGTGTCTTGGTGGCATTATCACCTTGCTTGGGGTGGTGCCTCTTATTCTGTGACCCTCTACCTTGAGTGGCTCTTGGTCCTTGTACAAGGTAAAGATCATAGTAAAAAAAAAATAATCAAAGTGCTACAATCATTGAATAACTAGGAGCTAGAATCATAGAATCCCAACCCTGCCCTGTACACAGGGTCAAATCATACACATTGACTTTGTATTCCATTGGTAAGAAGAAAGTTTCATTCAGACAGCTTCTTCCCAAGAGCCACTGTTTTATGTAACAGACTCCCAAACGGATGCTTCCCTGATCACTAAGATCTTAACCTCTTTAAATCTAGGGTCAACTTATCTAACCTCATGATCTGTACTTTTTACCTCCTCATTCATAAAACAACTTCACTAGCCCTCTGCCTTGAGTAGCTCTTTAGCCTTGTATTAGGTGAAAAATAGTGTTTATAAAAGGTAACTGAATACTTGTAGTCCAGTTACATTCAAGCTTGCTTTTAAAGCATCATAATCAACCACTGATGGCTGTCCAATTCTGGCTGGAATAACAGTTGGTATACCTCCAAAAACAAAACTAGTAACATTTCATCACCACCAAGCAGGCCTTGAACCTGATGAGTGGTAACACTCTCAAAGCAGCTCCTTACCTTGGACATCTACTCGGCCTAGAACTCACTCCTGACCTCAAATGGAATGCATATATTTGGTATCATGGCAAAAGATGCTGGGAGAATGGTTGGTTCCTTGTATATCACTCCAGAAAATACCTGCTGACAGGTTGTATCTTTATGAGAGTCAGATGAAACCAAGAATGG
>CAHIKZ030005487.1:652500-655000 GCA_903632075.3 Acanthosepion pharaonis | reverse complement strand
AGAAGCTCTTAGAATAAAACTTACATCTATCTATTTCAACAGTTAAATGATAAGACCTAATTGCCAATCTAGTACTACACTTAAATTCATGCAGTTGAGGTACCAAGGAAGGGAGCTCATTAGAACTAGTGTCATGAAAATATTTATACAAAAGACAAGCAAACCATATCATGCCAAGTTATGACTGATAACATTACAAACCCATCTTTCCTAGCAGCCGATCTAGCAATTGATTCAATATAATCATTCCACTTCATATCAGTGGAAAATACGAGATCAAGAAAATGCAGTGAGTTGCTCTCCTGAAGGTTAGCATCAGCCATGCTTATGGAAGGCAAAAAAGGTTCTCTGTGATGATTGTAATGCTTAGGACATTAAAATTTACAAGCTATTTCTTGTTCCACTTAACAGCTGATTGGAGGTAATTTTTGAGAGCAGCTGCCAGTTTTACTTTGTTGGACCTATCAAACTTACTATTAAGAACAGGTGTAAATCATTGTCATCTGTATAAATACCAAGTGGGAACTGATCACCTCAAGAAGGTCATTGATGCTGATAAGAAACAACGTAGATCCAAGGATAGAGCTCTGGAGAACTCCTATATTAATGTGAGAAGACCTTGAAGCATGGCCATTCCAGAAGACATTCATTACACGATCTGTTAAGGACAATTAAAGTCAAATATTCAGTCAGAGACAACATGCTAAACCTTACCATTCTTATATAAAGGTTTATAGACAAATTCAGTAATAAATGAATGAATCAACAGTTGACGTAGAGAAACTCAAGCCATATTGTTTATCTGAAAGAAAGCCATGTGAATTAAATGCTTAAAATTGGAGTAGATAGACTTACACTCCACCCCAGTCTTTCAAACAGGAGTAGATGCTTATCCCTTGTTTCCTGTTTAGGATTGGGTTTCCGGTTCCTTCTAAAGTCTGCTTCAGCTCTGTACTTCTAATGCTTGTCCTTTCTTACACAACTGTACACAGTACAGTACTACCTTGAGTGGCTTTTGGGTCTGGGTGAATATTAGTAAAAAAAAAAAAAAAAATCACTTCCCACTCCTGTTAACAATCGTGTACAAAATATCATATGCATTTTAATCTTTAAATTAATTATCCACATTTGAACAGCTTTAAACAAACAGAAAGCATATTGGAATTCTGGAAGAAAAATATGACATGAAACAAAATAAGGATGAAACTATTTTATTGTTTGGAAATCAAGTATCTATTGCTATGCTAACTTAATTTGTCATAAATGTACTTTTTATGATCAAAAAGTAGAAAAAAAATGACTCTTGCAAATTCCTCATTTAACAGTAGAGTTAGGGTTAACGTTTTGTTCACCTTGTTTACATTATCTAAAAATATCAGATTAAATTTATTGAATTTAGTTATGACATTAACTTGATATAACAATGTTCTTAATAAAAAATTTCAGTAATTTTGTAGTATCTACTATCTATATTTCTCATGTTGTCTGTCTGTGTGTCTGTCGTGGGCGTTGTTACCTCGCCCAGGCCGCATTTCTCACCCAATTTCGATGCGGTTTTCAATACAAGTTTGCAAATGGCTGCCGTAAAGGCATGACGGAGCCCGATTTTTGAGTTTGGAATCAGGTTCCAAAAAAATTGATAATCGAAAAAATTCTGCTTACAGAAAGAATGATCGCATTTCAACCAAATTTGACACCCTCTTAGAGTCTACCATTAGAAGTGTTGTCCAGAAGTTTCATGACCACAGACCCCTAAACAGCGCAGAAAATCGATAAGACCCAAAAACCGATATGCCCAGATTGCGTCTGAACCGCATGTCTGTTCTTAGCGAAAACCGAGCGGATTTATGAAGAGGCCATTGGGAGTCATCATGTGAAGTTTCAACCCTGAGCACCCCCCAAACAGAGTGCAAATCGACAATCGGTCAACCCTTAAAAATGTTTTTTCCGTTTTTTTAAAGCTGACCGTATTGTGTTTATTTTGTTTAGTTCTTTTTTCGTAACAGATTTAATGTTTACTATAGAGCTTAGAAAAAGTTGGCAGTGGGATATAGGCAAGAAGTAAGGCATGTAACAACATCAACACGGCAAAGGGCACTCCTCTAAAGGCAAGGAAGGGCAAAAATATTTTAAGTCAAGTGATAGCGATTGCTGTATTAGTCGTACTATTTTTTAATCAAGCACGGGCAACGCCGGGCCATGCTGCTAGTAAAATATAATGTTTTAAACTGTAAACTAAACTAAAATTCAGCATCCTTTTTTAAATGCCTTTTAGAAAGAAAAACAGAAATTACTCCTAAAATATCAAATTTTATTATCAATATATTTCTTTGGAATAAACATAGAGAAAAATATTAAATTCACTTCCAAATAACAAGTGCATATTTCTTAAATTGTAGTTTTTGGTGAATTTTACACCAAAAATATTTTTGCAATGAAAATGTAAAGTAATTTCGCAAGTCCAAAGGAAATAAAATAAATCTTACTTCAATTAAAAAAA
>CAHIKZ030005487.1:630000-650000 GCA_903632075.3 Acanthosepion pharaonis | reverse complement strand
ATCCTTTCCACTTATGGATTTGATATTGTGTGTGTGTGTGTGTATATATATATATATATATATATATAAGGCTACAAACTTAGTGATTTACTTATTCCATAGCCTTAAGATGTAAAAATACTTCTATACAGTACTTATTTTACAATATATCTTTCTTTGTTAATGCACATAATGCATTGATAAATATTGATTGCATAAAATAAAATACAGTAAAAGTTCCAGATCAAAATTCAGCTTATGTGTCAGGCTATGAACTTATTGATCCACTCGTATCCATTTAATTCTTTTCTTTGTTCCCCTCTCCCCTGTTTATATCATGTAATAACATTTTATTTCTTTACAGTAAAAAGGAAGTAGGCATCTTTTTTCTTTGTTCTTTGTTTTTGTAATAACCTGCTTCACTTTATTCTGTTATTTTCCAGAATTCTCCATGTTACCCCGTCTTGTATTTTTGCGTTTTCCTCTCCATCTGTTTCACAATGTTCCCTTTTCACTCAGGCTGAAGCATAACTTCCAGAAAAAACTCATTTGTTGGTTGAATTACAATTCATACATTTTGCATTTATTGGACCAGTAAAATTAAATTTAATCCTATCAGCTTTAAAGAAACTTCAATTGGAGACTTGACCAAATTGTTAAAAAAAAAAATCTGAACATATGATATTTATCCAGTTAAATTGATATAGTTCAAAAGCTGTTGAAAATCAAATGTTAGAAGTTGATTTTAGGATATATGGATGGTTGCCAAGGATACTGGCTAGGCATGAGAAATTAGTGTTGAATTCAGATTCCAGTCAACTTCATTACATTCACTTACATGCAAACCTCCTTGGAAAAGATATAACTTCATCTCTTCTCCCCTCCAGTTATGGGTTAAATAATAGGACTTGTATCTGGAAAAATCTTTTATCTTAAAGGAATTGTTAATGCAAAAATAGACAATTATTCTTACAATCCAAAATATGTTTCAGCTTTAAATAACCTACAAAGGGTCAATAAAAAAAAATAAAAAAAAAATCAATCAAAAACTTGAAAAAAAAAAAAAATTAATTTCTCTTTCAAAATATAGCAAATCTAACCTACTTGGTTGGTTGGTTGGTTGGATGATTTTTTATTGCTTATCAATCCTTTGCGTGTTATTTAAAGCCAGAAAATATTTTTAGATTGGAAGACTTTTGATTCAATGATTTAGTAAATAGGTAAATGGCACAGCCACTCATATTCAAGGATGCCAGTCTACTAGGGTGACTGGCTAATCCCCCATTGCAGACGCCTGATCAGGCACATTTGTTTGTTCAACACCCACAGAGCCCACCTGTGGTTTATACCGCAACTATACTAAGCAGACCTTTATGAAAGAGAGCACGTTACCTTGCAAGATGAACAATCTGAACAAGTCTAGCATGCTCAAACCCTCAGTCACGATGACTTGTGACTTTGTGCTAACATAACCACTGACAGCTCCCAAAGGTTCCATCTATACAATTTCATTCACAAGGATAGAGTCTACCTGTGATATGGTTTTCAGGCACTTTCTGAAGGTGCCACACACTGTGATCGCCCCCTCCAGACCGATAACATCAAGGTCACCTTCATGACAAATCAACCATGGTGAGATTTGAACATGTGTCTCATGGTCAGAAAACGAATGTTCTAATTACTCAGTCGTGTGCCCAGTAATTATATATATATATATATATATATATATATATATATATATAAAAAAGAATTCATTAGGTAAATAATCAAAAGTTCTTTAGTACTTTTGTTATATATATATATATATATATATATATATATATATATATATATATATATATATATATATAATGTGCAGATGGTGTAATGGATAGCACCTCCAAAGGAGATATCTGAGAACCAAATTCAAAATCAAATTGAGTTTGTTACATTTACTTTCATGCAAATATAGGCAAGGATAAGTGTGAATCCACCTATGGATTAAATAACAGGGCAGACTAGTTCTCTAGCCATGGTTGGCAACCAGTCTAGAATAAAGACAACTCTGAATTCAAAACCATCAAATTATTGTGAAATTAGATTGCACACTGCAATAGATTAAACAAAATCTATTAAGTTTTTCACCAAAAACAACTCCTTGAATAAGAATTTTGCAAGGATCTTGTAATAGTTTATGCAGGCTTATGTTATGTTATATATAAATAACCGAGATGGTATAGTGGCTGTACAAAATTGAAATTAATTTTTCTGCTCCAAATGCTTGAAAAAACATTTAATTACTGTTTTAAACTTGTGTGTATCCACATGTTGCATTTAGTTAAAAGAATTATTTTAAACCAGTTAAACACATGGAAATTCCACAGATATTGGCAGCTAATACTGTCTTTTTTTCATGACTCTATTCTTCTCTCATGCTCTGCTCATATCTTCTCATTTTTTCTCTTATCCCTTCCAACTTTTATTGCCTCTCCATGTTTTGATCTAAATTTTATGATGACATTGGTTAGGTTCATATGCCAAAAATGAATAAGAAATCATCTCTCCCTATCTACAGGTTAAAACTTGTGTCTGGGACAATCATTATTATTCTGAAAAAATTGTTATTGCAATATTCACTTGGCAAAGATGAGAATTTTTCTTAGAATTCAAAATATGTTTCAGCTTTAAATAACCCACAAGGTTTTAATCTACTATCTATATTTCTCATGTTGTCTGTCTGTGTGTCTGTTGTGGGCATTGTTACCTCGCCCAGGCCGCATTTCTCACTCAATTTCAATGCGGTTTTCACCACAAGTTTGCAAATGGCTGCCTTAAGGACATGACGCAGCCCAATTTTTCAGTTCGGACTCAGGTTCCGAAAAAATCGATAATGTTGTCTGTCGTGGGCGTTGTTACCTCACCCAGGCCGCATTTCTCACCCGATTTTTATGCGGTTTTCAATACAAGTTTGCAAATGGCTGCCGTAGGGACATGACGCAGCTCAATTTTTCAGTTCGGACTCAGGTTCCGAAAAAATCGATAATCGAAAAAATCTGCTTACAGAAGGAATTATTGCATTTCAACCAAATTTGATACCCTCTTAGAGTCTACCATTAGAAATGTTGTCCAGAAGTTTCATGACCACAGACCCCTAAACAGCGCAGAAAATTGATAAAACCCAAAAAAGCCGATCGCCCAGATTAAGTCTGAACCGCATGTCAGTTTTAGCGAAAACCGGCGGATTTATGAAGAGGCCATTGGGAGTCACCATGTGAAGTTTCAACTCTGAGCACCCCCCAAACAGAGTGCAAATCGACAATCGGTCAACCCTTAAAAATGTTTTTCCTGTTGGGTATTTCCTAAATGCAGATTAATTTATGGTCACACTATGCACGGGAAGAAACAGGTTAGTGTGTGCAGTGCTGTATGAGTCATACGATTTTTGAATCAAGCACAGGCAATGCCGGGCCATGCTTCTAGTCAGCCATAAAAAGCAAATGAATCAATTTTCATACTTTTATTCTTCATATTCACCCATCCAGATTATCTCCCTTTTTTCTTTTCATCCATTTCCTCTCTTTCATATATATTTTTCATTTCGCCTGAGTTTTTTTTTTTTTGCTTTTCTTATACCTTACCTTTCCTCTTTAATCCTCCACCTCCCACTTGCTTTTAAGCAATTCCTTTCTGCTTAATATTGTAACTGATTCCAGCTCAGAAAGGCTGGAATTCTGGTCAGATACTACACTTTGATCAAAAGTACAAAGGGTTAACAGTTATGTATACAAACAAGCAGAATAATAATTGTAAAGATACAATTATCTTTTAATTGTTACCATTTCTTGATGTTTACATCTCTTAGAACTATTTCTCTAATTTTGAGGAAAGTCATTGTCATTGCATCAGCTGTTCAGACAATTTCACTTTTAAACTTTTGTTGGCATAACATTTTAACTGAATTTCAAACCCTTTTGCACCTAATGAAAATTGTAGAAAGGATTGACCAAAACATTGTGCTAATAACAAAAGTAACTCTTCAACATGAAGTAACGGTTAATGAGCTAGTTGCACAGATCATTAGAAGTGACTTGCTTGATCCTCACTGGTTGTTCCATATCTGTGGCTATGTGCCATAACTAAGGAAAATATCTACTACATGGAGATAACAAGATTAGATTTTATTTTTATGATTGATAATTTTTTTTAGAATCTTTTATACAGATAATGCAATATAGTATAATGGCCTGCAAAAAAATGTAGAGACGATTTTTATCTTGTGATGTCTGTTGAATGAATTGGCCGAAATGTTGTAGTAAAACAAAAGCAATTCAAAGAATGAGTTCAATAGTCTGAAGAACTCTTGGAATGATAATGACTCTTCTCAAAATGATAGAAGGTAGACATAGAATGGATTGACTGAAACATTGTGGTAACAACAAAAGCAATACAAAGAATGAGTTCAATAGTCTGAAGAACTCTTGGAATGATAATGACTCTTCTCAAAATGATAGAAGGTAGACATAGAATGGATTGACTGAAACATTGTGGTAACAACAAAAGCAATACAAAGAATGAGTTCAATTGTCTGAAGAACTCTTGGAATGATAATGACTCTTCTCAAAATGATAGAAGGTAGACATAGAATGGATTGACTGAAACATTGTGGTAACAACAAAAGCAATACAAAGAATGAGTTCAATTGTCTGAAGAACTCTTGGAATGATAATGACTCTTCTCAAAATGATAGAAGGTAGACATAGAATGGATTGACTGAAACATTGTGGTAACAACAAAAGCAATATAAAGAATGAGTTCAATAGTCTGAAGAACTCTTGAATGATAATGACTCTTCTCAAAATGATAGAAGGTAGACATAGAATGGATTGACTGAAACATTGTGGTAACAACAAAAGCAATACAAAGAATGAGTTCAATTGTCTGAAGAACTCTTCGAATGATAATGACTCTTCTCAAAATGATAGAAGGTAGACATAGAATGGATTGACTGAAACATTGTGGTAACAACAAAAGCAATACAAAGAATGAGTTCAATAGTCTGAAGAACTCTTGGAATGATAATGACTCTTCTCAAAATGATAGAAGGTAGACATAGAATGGATTGACTGAAACATTGTGGTAACAACAAAAAGCAATACAAAGAATGAGTTCAATTGTCTGAAGAACTCTTGAATGATAATGACTCTTCTCAAAATGATAGAAGGTAGACATAGAATGGATTGACTGAAACATTGTGGTAACAACAAAAAAGCAATACAAAGAATGAGTTCAGTAGTCTGAAGAACTCTTGGAATGATAATGACTCTTCTCAAAATGATAGAAGGTAGACATAGAATGGATTGACTGAAACATTGTGGTAACAACAAAAAGCAATACAAAAATGAGTTCAATTGTCTGAAGAACTCTTGGAATGATAATGACTCTTCTCAAAATGATAGAAGGTAGACATAGAATGGATTGACTGAAACATTGTGGTAACAACAAAAAAGCAATACAAAGAATGAGTTCAATAGTCTGAAGAACTCTTGGAATGATAATGACTCTTCTCAAAATGATAGAAGGTAGACATAGAATGGATTGACTGAAACATTGTGGTAACAACAAAAGCAATACAAAGAATGAGTTCAATTGTCTGAAGAACTCTTGGAATGATAATGACTCTTCTCAAAATGATAGAAGGTAGACATAGAATGGATTGACTGAAACATTGTGGTAACAACAAAAAAGCAATACAAAGAATGAGTTCAATAGTCTGAAGAACTCTTGGAATGATAATGACTCTTCTCAAAATGATAGAAGGTAGACATAGAATGGATTGACTGAAACATTGTGGTAACAACAAAAGCAATACAAAGAATGAGTTCAATTGTCTGAAGAACTCTTGGAATGATAATGACTCTTCTCAAAATGATAGAAGGTAGACATAGAATGGATTGACTGAAACATTGTGGTAACAACAAAAGCAATACAAAGAATGAGTTCAATAGTCTGAAGAATTCTTGGAATGATAATAACTCTTCTCAAAATTATAGAAGACATACATAAAATGGATTGTCTGAAACATTGTGGTAACAACAAAATCAACACACAGTTCAATAGTCTGAACAGACATCAAAACATTACGCACATCTTTAAATTTATGCTTGTAAAATATGAAATAGCAAATGGTATAAATACCTGATGAAGATAGTCTATACTTTCATTTCTAACATATAGCAGTAAGTCAAGTATTTCAAATTTTGTCTATTTTCTTCATTCATATAAATTCTAATTAAAAGTATTTTCTCATTTATCATCAGTGACAACTATTTTTGTTTGGAAAGAATAACTTACATATTGCACTTTTTCAAACTATTACAATGGCAAAGTGTTCTATCTTCACTGAGTTACCCACACCTCTGGCGTTGTTTGACAAAGCTTAAAAATAAAAGTTATGTCTCTTTGGGATGTAAGCAATTATGACTCTCAATGTTTCAGTCAATTCACTTGCTCAGACTGGGCAATATACCAGAGGTTTTCAAACTGGGAACTACCAACATACCTTGGTTTAATTGTTCTTTCTCTGTCTTTAAATTATTATCTACATTTATAATTAGATATTTAGTTTGGTTGGCAAGACATAAGTCATGTATAATAGTGTGGTATAAATTTTCATTAAATCTAAAAACTGAACAGAGACAGTGCTGAAAACTTGAGTTTAAGTGTTTTGTTTTTGTTTTTTGTTGTTGTTTTCAATTCTTTTTATTGGATGTCAGTGGATACACACAGTTCTCTTTCAATACTGATTCACTTTATTCACAGAACTGAGGCATGCTGGGATAGAATACAACTTTACATCACACATTCAATACTTATTGTATATTTCATTTCTTTTTCAGCTTGTATGAAAAGATAGTTGTTTTAACATTAATATTGATGACAGTAATTAATAGATGCTGATTAGTGTTTACTGATGTTGCTTATACATTTTCACATCATTTGTAAATGCAGACTACGTGATAGCATAGATATTTATGTGTTTTTATACATATATATATATATATATATATATATATATATATATATAATGTGTGTGTCTTTGTAAATATTCACAGTGTATCTGGAGAGGAGATAAAATAAATAAAATGAAACAAATTAAAAACTATTCTTAGCTGATGTATTTTGTTCTCTGAGGAACTTTATCAAGTCAATGTAGGGTTTATTTTGCTGCATGTGTTTATATACAAAGGCAAAGATGCCATTGGTTTATCAAGGCTTTAACACTTGAGAACGTTTTTGGATGTTCATCAGGTGGTTGTAAGGTCAGTCAAAGCTTATGGAGGACACAAAGTGTCATAATTAAAAGTCTGGCTAATAGTAAAATGAGTGAGTAATATAATAAATTTTTTAAAAATGTTTTAAATTGTTTAGATTGTTATGGCATGAGATGGGCATATGTAATGTACATCTACAAAAGTATGAGGTGATGGTTGTATATAAGCCTGTGCAGCAAAATAAATCCTACATTGCCTTGATAAAGTCCCTCAGAGGATGAAATGCATTGGCTAAGAATAATTTTTCCTCTTGTCTCTTTTTATTCATGTATTATATATATATATATATATATATGTGTGTGTGTATGTATATGAAATGGTTTAAGTCCAACAATTATTTAATATATTTTCTGTTTATACATTATTTTAATAGATACAATTTATTTAAGTAAATGCTCTGTTTTTTAGATAAACAGTATTAATTACATTTACCAAACTGAATGTTCAAAGAATTTTGTAGTAAAATTTGTGTTCTCCAACAGGAATTAAAATTTCTCAAACATTCAGGACAATAAGTGTAATTAATACTGTTTCTTTAAAAAAACAAAGCATTTACTTAAATAATATCTATTAAAATAAAGTATAAATAAAAAATATATGAAAAAGAGTGCACACTGTATATATATATATATATATATGTGTGTGTGTATATATATATATATATATATATATATATATATATATATATATATACACACACACACACACACTGTACACACTTCCCAAGAATTATGGCAATACTTGTGATCTTCACCTCAAGGACAAATAATATCCATAATTGATTCTCAAAATTGCTCTGTTTTGTTTATTGGGGTGAGCCTGGGTGGGGAAATGCTAAATTGTGTTGCCATAGGAACCAAATATTGACATACGTAGCATAATCTATTGTGACTCAAGTTGACAAGTTATAGTTATTAATATATTAGGAGAGGAAAATGTGTGTGGAGACGTGTGTATATGTATATATATATATATATATATATATATATATATATATATAATAGAAGATGACTGACAAAGCAATGTGATTAATTTTTTTTTTTTATTATATTTTTCTTTTATGCATACAAGTGGTTTTGGACATAGAGTTTACGAACTGCCCAAATGATCTTTGAGTTCAAACACTTTCAGCTAATCTATTAACCATGATCAAGGATATTTTTGTTTCTCTTAATATGTAGATGTTTTTTAGCAATAGAAATGTTCCAATTTACAAACACAGCATATTGTGGCTGTCTTCATAATTAATATGATTAATTGGTTTCTTGTTTTTATTATGACACCTTGTAATGGGAATCTTTCACCTATCATGATGGATTGGTGTTCTCTCTTTGACTTGGATGCCTGTTGAGACTCAGGCTAATCTCAGTCTTAAAGTGGAACTTGTATATGTAAAGATGCTCGAAAAATGGTCAGGTCATTATAGCACATCCCAGGGAGTACCTGACTCCTTCTGTTAGGCTTAATCTTTGCAAGAGCCAGATCAAACCAAAAATTGAGTATTGCTGTCATATCTGGGCTGCAGTTGCCCAGTCCTCACTTGCCTGTCTTGATATAATTCAAAAGCTCAATGTCACTATGTGAGTGAGGAATTATTTTCCACTCTACAACTCCTTTCTCGCAGACGAAATGCCACAAACCTCTCGCTACTCTATCTTTATTTCCTTGGCAAGTGTCCTGACAAGCTACATTCCACCTCTTTGAAGCTAGACCCACCTTGCCACATATACAGAGATGAATCATCCTCATTCCCTTCGTATTCCATGAGTAAAGAGGAAGTTCCACTCTGACAGCTTCTTACAAGAAACTGCTGTTTTGTGGAACAGACTCCTGACAGGATGCTTTTTTGATAACTATAATCTTAACTGCTTCAAGTCTAAGGTTAACTTTCTCATATAACCACGTAAACTGCACTTCTTGCCTTTCCTTACATTCATACAACACCATAGAGGAACCTTCTACTTTGAGTGACTCTTTAGGCTCGTATTGGATGAACATTATATAAATATATATATATATATATATATATATATATATATATATATGGTGCATTGGATAAATTGTTGTCAAAATTATGTAAAAATGAAAATATCACTTGATATCTCATTTTAACAGATGCATTTACCAAAATAATACAAAAATATCTAGAAATGCTAAAGAGTAAATTTATTCAATTAAATCGATATTGGCTTCAGCCACAGCCTCCAAATGACTTCAACTCTTCTGATAGGCCTCAGTGTTGAATCTGAGGCTCTGTGGAAAAACAAATGGAGGCATAGCGTCACCATCACTAGTGATCACTCCAAACACCTTCATAATCACCATTAGACTCATCCAACTCTTTCAGAATCTTCTGCACTATCCTCAGATTGACACCTAAACATTCTCCAATGTTCATATTGGAGCTTCCAGCATGAATGCCAAACAGTACATCATGCTCTTTCCAAATTTCTGGCAGAGTGAATTGCATCATGGTGCTCTTTTTCTCATGGACAGTGCCCAACAGATCCGACTATACTGTGCCGTTGACAAAATAAAACAACATGCATGCATGAAATTAAGAATATAAAATGGCAACAATTTACCCATTGCAACCTCTGTGTGTGGTTCAAACAATCACTTTCTGACCCAGGTTCAAATCTCAATATGGTCAATTTGTCAAAAAGGAGACTTCCTGATGTTATTGGTCTGGAGGGGGTGATCCCAGCATGCAGCACCTTTGGAAAGTGCCTGAAAATTATACCAAGAGTTGAGTGAAATTGATTAGACAGTACCCTTAACATGAAGTCACAAGTCATCATTACTGAGAGTGTGAGCATGCTAGCCTTGTTCAAATTGTTGATCACACAAGATAACACACTTTTTCCCAGAGACTGTAACTAATGTCTGCTCAGCATACTTGGCCTCTGTGGATGCTGAACAAACACAAAATGTGCCTAAGCAAGCGTCTTCAATAGGGATTGGTTAGCCACCCTAGTAGGCAGGTATCCTCAAATATGAGTGGCCAACTATATATATATATATATATATATATATATATATATATATTGTATTTGGGCAGCATTATACAATTAAAAATTACTGACAAGGTACTACAGTTAAGTTTTTATTTAATTTTTCTTGTTTCTTATAATTTTATTCTTTTCTGAACATAAATTATATAAAAATTGTCTGAATGTTCTGTATATCTGAGCACTTTCTGCTATACTTTTAGCCATTATTAAGGATGATTTTATTTTTACTTCTAACTGAATGTATGGATTGTTTTATGTATGCATCTCGAGTTATAGGAATGTTTATTTTCCAAACACAGTCAGCACATTGTAGCTATGAAATTTACTAGCTTAGTACCTAAACTTTTAGTTTACTAGCTCACTTTGGGTTAGAGGGTCTTTTCTCTTCCCAAGAGGTTTTATCATATACTCAATAATAAGGAAAATAAGCCATTATTACTGTATAAATTTTCCTTAAGATTTTAGCATCTTTTGCCTAATCTACCTTGCTGTCTGATTGTAATCTTAGGGCTGGTGGATTTTAAATTTAAGGTAAGCCTCTCATTAAAAAAAAACTGAATGCCATGCACTAATGGGATAAATAGTTTCAATATCTTAGTTTAGTAGGAGTTAGTTAAACCAAAGAATGTTTGAAACTTACTAGTTACTAATTCCCAAACTTTTGGCCTCTAGTTTATATCTAAAACTTGTTTTCCTTTGTTTCTTTTTTCTTTATACCCTGTTGTACAGGGTTGATTACAGGTAGGATGTGATGGTTATCTGTTTAGTATTTACCTTTCCTTATTACCTGTGATACAACAAACTCGTTCCTTCTCAATAAGTCTGCATAAGAAAATTCATGAAAAATAATTTTGCATTCTTTTCTTTTCTTTTCTATGTTCAAAATGCCATTTGTTCAAGCACAATTTGTTTTTGCCTTCTCAGCCATCAGTAAATCCTAATCGTCTTCTTTTTTTTCTTTTTTTCAGCTTTAATCTGTACAGTTGAACAGAATATTCCTGAGAAATTTGGTTATAGATTTTTCAGAAAATATTTCTCTTTCCTATTTGTTTTTCCATCTATTTCAGAAAAAGAATTGTTTACCAAGCATTTCTCCTTGATAGTTTTTTTTTTTAAGCAGATAGAATTTTTTTTTTTTTTTATGTCTATTCCTTCATCATCACCAAAATTATTAGAATTCTTTCCTTCTGTCTGCTTTTTCTTTTCTTTCTTTCTTTCATTCTTTCACTACCTTTTCTCTTTCTCAATAAGTTTTTTTTTAATCTTATTGACTTCATTTCTACTTTCATGACATTCTGACCCTTTTTATTATTGTTTATTTCTCTTTCAATTTCTTTAGTTTTGTTTCTTATTTCTTTTTTTCTTTTTAAGTTACTTTTTAATTCTTAAGACTCTCCTGATTTTTTCCTCTACTTTTTCCTTTTTAAATCTTATGCTACTGCCTCTCTTCTTTCTCTTCTTTTTTCAACCCCTCTCCTCCCTTGTTTTCTTTTTTTTTTCTTTATCAACTTCCTTTTTGCTACCACACTTTTTTCTTTTCTATTTATTTTAAAATTTATTTATTTTCCTAATTTTGACCTCAATTTTATTCTTTGATAAGATTTTGAACTTTTGATCATTTTATTCCTATTTCTTTCTTTTATCATTTCTGTTATTTTGTCTCCTTTTTCGCTTCCCGTTATTTTTGTCTCCTTTTTCGCTTCCCCATTATTTTTGTCTCCTTTTTCGCTTCCCGTTATTTTTGTCTCCTTTTTTGCTTTCCCATTATTTTTGTCTCCTTTTTCGCTTCCCCATTATTTTTGTCTCCTTTTTCGCTTCCCGTTATTTTTGTCTCCCTTTTCGCTTCCCTATTTTTTTGTCTCCTTTTCGCTTCCCGTTATTTTTTGTCTCCTTTTCGCTTCCCGTTATTTTTTGTCTCCTTTTTCGCTTCCCGTTATTTTTGTCTCCCTTTTCGCTTCCCGTTATTTTTGTCTCCCTTTTCGCTTCCCGTTATTTTTGTCTCCCTTTTCGCTTCCCGTTATTTTTGTCTCCCTTTTCGCTTCCCGTTATTTTTGTCTCCCTTTTTCGCTTCCCGTTATTTTTTCTCCCCTTTCGCTTCCTATTTGTTTTGTCTCCTTTTTGCTTCCCCGTTATTTTGTCTCCCTTTTTGCTTCCCCATTATTTTGTCTCCCTTTTTGCTTCTCAGTTATTTTGTTTCCCTTTTCGCTTCCCCGTTATTTTGTTTCCCTTTTCGCTTTCCCGTCATTTTTGTCTCTTTTCTTCGCTTCCTCGTTAATTTTTGTTTCCCCATTATTTTTGTCTCCTTTTTTTTATTTCCCCATTATTCTTATCTCCCTTTTAGTTTCCCATTATTTTTTGTCTCCCTTTTCAGTTCCCATTTTGTTTTTCTTCCCATTGCTTTTTAATTAATTTTCTTTTTCATGCCTTTCATTTCTTCTTTTTTTTTTTTTTTTTGTTAAGTAACTTTTTCTTCCTTAGTTCAGAAAATAATCAATAGATTATCAAATTTCTAAATTCAGTGATAATAAGAATTTATTATTTTTGATTATATTGATTATTATCACTGAATTATAGTCTACTGATAAGAAATTCTATAATAAAATTAAGTATGCAGCATAGAAAGTGCTTTTAAATATTAAAAAAAGCAAAATTACCCTAATCCTTAGTTTCCACCATGTCCTTCAAAGTAGTCCTCTGCTTGCTGTCTGCACATTAACCTACAAAGAATATTAAGAAAAGTACCCAGAACATTTAGCTTATACATACTGTTCATATTCTCATGAACAGCTAGCAACTTGTAAGAAAATCTACTCATGGTTCAGAAAATCCTAGTAAAATTTTATGGATTATGTTCTACTAGCTTGACTACCTTCTTGTCACTGTCTTTAAAATTTATTTCTTTTAAAACAGACAACCTGATTCTTTTATTGAAATGTTTACCCCAATAAGTATGCCCACTAAATATAATATTTATCATATGTAATAAGGTGATATTAAAAAGAAAATTTGTTAATCTCTTTAAAAATGACCATTAATCTCTTTTAAAAAATCCATTAATTCCTTTTAAAAATTCTTTAATCCCTTTCAAAAATACATTAATTTCTTTAAAAATCCATTAACCTCTTAAAAATCAGTTGACTTAAAAAATCCATTTATCCTTTTAAAAAAATCTGTTAATTACATAAAGATTATTTGTATACATTTTGTGTACAAGAATAAAGTTAGCAGAGGTAGACTTCAAAAAAGTTTCCATCAAGAATTGGCAACTTTAGGATTCATGAGGTTATGTTATTTCCTTGAGAATTAGTCTGCAAAGAAAGCTGGAAGAACAATCCAAAGACAGTGCTAAGTCTGTGTGTGTGCTTCTCAAAGAGAAAAGAGGCAAAAAAATGGTAACAGATTGGTGCAAAGACTGCACAACTCCATTGTGTATAAAATATTTCAAGGATTATCATATTGTTAGAAAAACATTTTAAATCTCGGAATTTGTTTTATTTCCTGTTTTATCTTCATTTTTATAATCTAAAAAGAGTTAAAATGTCATTTTTATAGTTTTTGTATATAATTAAAGTGAAAAAAAAGCATTAAAACTACCTGTAAAAAAAATGAATTTTCTTGCTTCTTAGATGTTTGGCATACATGGTTATGGAAATTCCCCACCCCTGCCACCAATTAAGAATTAATGGATCACAGCATGGGCTGGGATCCATTAAATCCATTAAACATTCAAAACGAAATCTTTAACTCTTGTTTAAAATTAAGTTTTATTACATTTCTTGCAAACAATTATTAGTTTCTTTTTTTTTTATTTTTTTTTTTTTTCAGTCACAGATTTCCTATAACTGTATACAGTATACTTAGCAATTTGTACAGGATTAATTAGAGTTTCTTAGTAACGTTTGACTTATATTGTGTATAAGTCATTCAGAAATCTGTAAACTGTCATCTATATAAAAAATGTTTTCTCAGATCACTGATTAAAAATGGCTTCAGGCAAATGAATACTCTAGGTGTTAAAGAAGAGAATCCTTCACCAGATCTAGACTGGCTCTAGAAAATCACAAAGTGCTTCACCAAATAACAACAACCACATCTCTTGAAGAATTCCAACAGCAGCAACAACTAAAACAGATGGTAATAGCAATATTAGCTATTTCCCTATAAGGGAAACTTTTGGCATTCATTGACCAAGCAGCCAGTACTGTTTTCAGTTGAAATTTATCAAATCTTTCTCTTAAAACACCTTTTTTAGGAAAACTCTTTTCTCAAGTACAGTAGCTTTTATCACCCTTTCCAGTATTGACAGGGGTTTCCTTCCAAACCATTTATTTGAAGTGGTGTAGAATGGTAACCTCTTGATTATATCATTATTTTCTCTTCAAGTTACGTGTGCTATCCATTTTAGTTGTTGCTGCTGTTGGTAGTCCTCAATTGGTATGATTTCTGTTAGTTGGTACAATTCTTTATCTGTGATTCTGTAGTGCCAGTCTGCAATGTCAAAGAAAGATTATCTTTTCCAAGACCCTCAGGCTTCACTTGCTTTTGCCATTGATCTTAGAAAGCAATTATATACTGCTGACAGTTTAGATATTTCTGAATGGGTTTGACATCCATATGAAAGTCTAGATCTGATGAGGCTTAGCACATGTAAGTAGAAGGGAAAATAATGATACAGCCAAGATGTGGATTTACCATATTACCTTAAAGATAAGGCAAAAAATTAGGAAGGGAGCTAATCAGTACTAGAAAGAGCAATAACAGCTAGTGGACTCTAAAAACTGTTTTAAGAAAAAGATTTTATAAATTTAAACCAACAGTCATGCTGTTTGGTCAATGAATGCCAAAAGTTTCCTTATAAGGAAACAGCTAATCTTGCCATTAACATAATTTGAAAAGTTTCCAATATTCCACAATTATTAGCAAGCAGTGTGTATTGGAAATAAAGAATAGATCCTAAGAATTGTAATAAAAGCAAATCAAAGATTAAGAATTCACAATGTTTCATTTAAGAAATTCAAATCTACTTATCTTAGGTTAAGACTCAGATCATATTTAAATATTACTAATATTACTAAATATTATAATTTTTATATAGATAAAAGCCCAATAACTGTCGAAGTAATAGTCTAACATTATTAATAATATCAACTGGAATCTTTTATTAGGCTTTTACCTAATAATAGGGTGACCTCTTGGGAATACCTAGTGTTGTAAGCTTGGATGTGCAGGTGGTGTAATAGATAATAGCTCGGAATTGTTAATCAGAGAACTGAGTTCCAATTCCCATTGGGTACATTATAATCACTTAGGTGCAAATACACAGGGAAAAGGTATGAATCCACCCCTTTCCCCCCTGCTATGGATTAATTAGTAAGATGTGCATCACTAAACAATTATCTCCAAAAAAATGAAATTCTTAAAATCTAAAAATATTTTATGGCTTTAAATAACCTGGAAAGGGTTGATAAGTTGTAAAAAATGAATCAGATAATCTAATAAGAGTTTCCAGAGTTGAACAGAGTTCAAGAGTGTTTACGTTGCCTTGTGGGTGATGAATTATATTCCACCCAACAACCACTTTCCCTCAAATGAAACCTTTCTAGCCTCTCACTACTATTTTCATGGGAAAAGTTCAGACGAGTTACATTCCTTAGTTCCACCAATTCAGACCTTCACAGCTAGGACCCTCCATGCTATGTACACTGGGCTGAATTAGACTCATTGCATTCATATTCCACTTGTAAGGAGGAAGTTCCACAGCTTCTCCCTCCAGAACTATTACTTTGTGGAACAGCCTCCCAAGTGGATGCTTCCCTGATCACTCTAATCTTAACCTCTTCAAGGTGTACTACGAGGTGGTGTAATGGTTAGCAAGCTTGTCTTGCGGGAACAATTACTACTGAGTAGTGAACTCTATCCACACTGGGTGCCCCCTACTTTCAGCCTTGTGCCACATCTAAGCTAAACTTGGAAAATCACTATAATCTTAAGCTCTTCAAGTCTAGGGTAAACCATTACCCATCTTACATATCCTTATAATATGCACTTCTTACTTCGTCACCTTATAACTACCTCATTCAGTAACCCTCTAACTTAAGTGGCTCTTGGACCTTTTATTGATAAATGGTACACAAAAATTTAGTAATAGTTTAGTCAGAAATAGGGGGAAAATTCAAGATAATAGTTTCGGTATATATTTTTTTTTCTGAAAATTTTCTAAGAATTTCAAACATAAAAATAATTGACTATATCTCTGAGGCGAGGTATTATGATTACTTACATTATTCAAACCGTTATCCTCACCTTCATTGCCATATTCACTTTTCAATACATCAATGAAGATGAGGATAACCATCCGAATAATTTAACTAAAAATAGTTATTTACAATTTTTCTTATTATTTCCTTTATTTCAGTGCTACTTTAGAAAAATTTATTTAATTCTTTATTTTTTATATATATATATATATATATATATATATATATATATATATATATATATATATTTTTTTTTTTTTTAAATAAATTAATTTTTCTTCTTTTCTCTCTTCATATTTTTTTTTATTTCCCTTATGACAAGGTTTTCCTCCTTGTGCCCCCCACATTTCACCCCCCACTGGCACCAACTTTCTTCCACTACTTCTATTTTGCAGTCAGTTGGACAATCTTCTGCTTCCTCTTTATTTTTTATTTTCTCTCTACAGCCATCTTTTTTTAACAAGCTCTTTATTTTGTTTGTAGTACTCTACAATATCACGTAAATTTGTTGAAGTGATGAGTGATTACAACACTACTCAAATTGACTACAGAGACCGGTGTAAAGCTCGCATAAAGAGACAGATGGAAATCAGTAAGGTTTTGCATTTTCGCTCGTCTAATATTCAGCATTAGTTGTCACACCCATATTTTCACTTACTCTTTACCATCCACATATGCAAGCACCTTTATGCAATCACATTCTCACCATTATCACACAAACTATAAATTCCTCTCACCTTTCTCAGACAGACAAATTTCAGTCACTTGTTTCAAACAGGCAATAAATTTTTCACCATTCTCACACACTATAAATTCCTCTCACCTATATCACACATACAATAAATTTCTTTCTCACCTCTCACACATACAATAAATTTCTTTCTCACCTCTCACACATACAATAAATTTCTTTCTCACCTCTCACACATACAATAAATTTCTTTCTCACCTCTCACACATGCAATAAATTCTTTTCTCACACATGCAATAAGTTCCTCTCTCACACAGACAATAAGTTCCTCTCTCACACAGACAATAAGTTCCTCTCTCACACAGACAATAAGTTCCTCTCTCACACAGACAATAAGTTCACACAGACAATAAGTTCCTCTCTCACACAGACAATAAGTTCCTCTCTCACACAGACAATAAGTTCCTCTCTCACACAGACAATAAGTTCCTCTCTCACAGACAATTTCCTCTCTCCCACACAGACAATAAGTTCCTCTCTCACACAGACAATAAGTTCCTCTCTCACACAGACAATAAGTTCCTCTCTCACACAGACAATAAGTTCCTCTCTCACACAGACAATAAGTTCCTCTCTCACACAGACAATAAGTTCCTCTCTCACACAGACAATAAGTTCCTCTCTCACACAGACAATAAGTTCCTCTCTCACACAGACAATAAGTTCCTCTCTCACACAGGAATGATAAATACCACTCTCCTCTCTCATACTGACACTAAAATGCCTCACTTCTCTCATGAAAAATGAAATCTCTATCACCTCTCTCACATGGATAATAATTCTTT
Source organism: Acanthosepion pharaonis (assembly GCA_903632075.3). Taxonomy (NCBI): domain Eukaryota; kingdom Metazoa; phylum Mollusca; class Cephalopoda; order Sepiida; family Sepiidae; genus Acanthosepion; species Acanthosepion pharaonis. The sequence continues at coordinate 631,904 of CAHIKZ030005487.1, read as the reverse complement.
GTCTCTCTCACAGGGACAATTACTCTACAACAGATATGTATCTAATCTGACATGATCAGTAGTTGAACAAGGAGTACACTCTAAGCCTCAGTCACAATGACTTTGTACTAGAAAAAACATTATATATATATATATATATATATATATATATATATATATATAATGTTCTCTTAAAGTTAAACAAAATAATATCCAAAAAGATTTGAATTAAAAGAAGGTATGGAAGTTCACAGATAAGGAAAAGGATAGTGTGGAGAGCCATGATTACATTCTGAAGAAACATGGCATTTCACAAAAAATATTTTACAAAAAAATGTTCACTCAAGTAGAATTTTGAGGGCTAATTTTTTTCTACTTTTCTGTGTTTCATAAGGTTAAGTAATAATTATATACAAAATGGCAAATAAAAACAAATTTTTTTTAATCACCAAAAGATTTTAAAATATTCACTCTAAGGAAAACATAGTTACAGCCATATAACATTGAAAAAAATGTTGAGTCTGGTCAGTACTTAGATGTGTGACTACTTAAGAATACAGGTTAATGTAATAAATAGTGGCTTGGAATGAGAAATTGGAGAGCCAAGTTCAAACTCCAGTTGAGTTCATTACATTTACTTACATGCAAATATCTTTAGGAAAGGTATGAATCTGCCTGTTCTCCACCAGCTATGGGTTAAATAGTAGTACATGTATTTGGAAAAAGAAATCATTGTTACAAGTTCTTTCCAAATTTTCTGGGATGCCCTGAGCCAGTACAGAAGAGGATGTCTCACCATACCACATGACATTGCCAAATGGCTTCTGGAGAAAATTGAGTCATGAATACACATTCTGCTGTAGGTGGAGAGTGTGTTTGATGACAACAAGGGAAATAACTCTTATCAAATAAATATGCAAATAAACATTTTTATGTAGGCATTTTGTTGGTATTGGTAAACAATTTCTTTACCATATTTCTCTGCCACACAGATATTTAACAGGCCATTTTTGGAGGGTTCTGCTTGACACTAGACATCTGAGTCTTTGAGCCAGAACATTTAATACACAGTTTTCTATCTATAATACTACCATGTCATATTCTGTATAATTCAGTATTTTTGGCAGGCCAGAATATACTGGAGATAGGTATATTTTAAACCATTTTTTTATAAAAATGAATTTCTTTTTTTAATCTTATGTTGCTTCAGAATGTAGATGATCATGGCTCTCCACAGATACCTCCTCTTTATTAACTGTGTATTGGGAAAGATAGTGGAGACATTTCCTGATTACTTTCTGCAAAGTTTGGTATTCAATTTTCATATACAATGTGGATATATATATATATATATATATATATATATATATATATATATATATATATATATATATATATATATATACACACTTAAATTTCTCATATATACTAGTTTTTTTTTTTTTACACGCATTTTTTCTAACTATTTATAGTATAATATACATACATAAACACACACACGTGTGTATATATATATATATATATATATATATATATATATTTTTTTTTTTAAAATATGATTCCATATGATTTTTCAAAAATAATTATAATATAGACTCTACTTATGTATTGAGCACTGTTTTTTTAAAAATAAAAGCAAAAATACTAAAGAACTTTGGATTATTAACCTAACAGTTCTTTCCTATTTTTCTGTATATTTACACACACACACACAGATATATGTATGTGTGTTTATGTATGTACATTATACTATAAATCTCCAGGACATAGGTGATCATGGTTGTTCACCCCTTCCTATCCTTCATAGCTGTAAGCCTTATTTATCCCCTCTCCATCCATCCTAATGTATATTCTGCTAACATGCTCATACACAAGAAATATCTATGTGCATAGGTGAATACATACATGCAAACATGCCCAGATGT